>JABSMR010017638.1:0-10198 GCA_018902295.1 Dusona sp. PSUC_FEM 10030013
TATAAATATTCGACGAAAAAAGGAATTTTCGTTGCATTCCAACGATGTATTCAATATCGTATCGATTCGATATACAATTTAACGGTAACATTCAATTCCGTGGCCGATTTACAAATGTGGCAAATTCGAAGCTGCGTCATACCTGCTTGACCTCTCCGCTACAATGAGGACAACAAGTCATATAGGAATCACTCACTCTCGAAGGTAAAAACATTTTACCTCCTACCGCAACAGCTGCTCCCATTACCGCGCTACACGCCGCGTCTTGTCGTCCCGACATCAGAAGATTCGGACTCATCAACAACTGGAAAGCAAACATAAATTAACATCTATATTTCTATCATTTTTCTACCCAATAGCTACTTTTTAACTTGATCAATTATAATCAGTATGAAATATCGAATATTTATCATTTGTATTAAAAATAATTATAACGAATATTAATAATATTGTTTGACAAAAACTTTCGTTTTTTTTTACAGTTGTCAAACGATTTTTATGGAATTCCAATAATGGTTGCCGATTGTATCAAATATTTCTTTTCGTACAGAAAGAACTAGTCAATATATCCTAACGATCGTGACAACTCGTATTGATTGCATGAAAAATTGTAGGGGAAAAGTTGTGGCGCGTATTATTCTTAAAATTATGATTAAGAAACATATCGAATAAAAATTAAATTATGTACAAAAATCAATCGTTTTAATTCTATTGACATTGTTACCTTCTCTGCACTCTTTTCCGCCATAGTCTTCATTTCCAGGCCCGTAATGTTTACTTCCCTCTGGGGGACATTGTCCATTCCACTAAGAAGTTGAACTTTGAGGATTTCAGCTAGTTGGCAAGAACCCTCAACAAGATCGACCATATTTGTGCTCGGTAATTCGTGTCGTTTGAACGACATTGAACCAACTGGATCAAAGTTTTGTCGAAGAATGCTCAGAGTTCTGAATAATAGAGCAAAAAAAAAAGAAAATTTGAAGCAAAAATATCGAACACACGGTCCAGCAAATGTTGAAGTTTATTCTTTCATTTATCCACATTTTAGATATTTGTACAAAATAAAAAACTTGAACTACAAGATGCTTAAAAAAAAATTCAAAATATTGAAGAGCTTTAAAAAAAATGAACAAAGACTATTGCTAGCATCAGAGCATCACTTTTGATGGCAACAATTTTTCCGCTAGATGTTCTCTGCTAGTAAAATTGAATTAACAACTAAAAAATTTGAAAATTCAAATACAATTGGACAGAAAGAAATTTACCGATATGTTCTCAAGGCTGTATCCCTAACTTTACTCCGTTCCTCAAGAAGTCTCTTGATCCCTTCCTGAAGATCGGTCGTCCTCTGGCAAAGAGCAGCTTTCCATTTTGCAAGTTCTTCCACCATAAGACTACTGGCCAAAAATTTGCTTCTCCAAACTTCGCACTGTCCAGCTAGCCACTCTGTTTGTTCCTGATGAGTGCTCAGATGTTGTGCGGAGTTCAACAAAGCTCGAGCTAGTTGCAATTTGTCCTCCGTTAACAAGTGGACTTTTGTCTGAAGGTCTTCACCCACGGCAGCTACAAGCAAATTTTTCAATTCGCCATTCACCTACGATATAAAGTGGTGCATTAATATTTGACAAAAATAAAAAATAAAATAATAAACAAATTCATTGGGAAATTTCATATTTCTTTGCGGTATCATTTTGTAATTGATTACCTGAGCTTGGAATTTGAGCTGATTTTCAAGCTGGCCGTTCTCGCTCTTCAGATTTTGAATTTCAGCTTCATAAGCTTTTTTTTGACTGTCCCATTGTTTGTGCTCGTCATCAATGGTCTCGACCTTTTCTTGAGTTTCCTCCTTACTCTTAGTCCATCTCTCAACTTCCATTGATTTGTGTATAGCCATTTGTGCTACCATCGTATTGATGTCGAGATTATTTTTGCACGATTTTTTGAATCTACTTTTTTCGTTTGGCACGATGGGATTGACAGCAGCTTTGTAAGGTTCGTAAGGTACAAATTTGGGTTCTTTGGACTTCAGAGAACGTAAAATATTCTTTTTACTGTGCGTCACTCCTTTCGGAATGAGATTAACTATTGTGCCGGTCGGCGTAACAGGTGGCGTACAAGCCACCTGCTTCAGATTCGTCGGATGATAAATGAGAGAATCGCCAAGGCGTGTCTTTTTTTGTTTACATTCTACCTTTTCGGATATAATATTTTCCATTCCATCACCCTGAGTTCGTCCAGGGCACGGCATACTTTGAGCATCTACAAATGGAAATTGTCAAGCAAAATGACATCCTCATATTGTCAATGCAAATACAATTGTAATTGCAAATGCAATTTTAAGAATTTATCATTTTTTTATTGCCTTTAACGAGAAATTTGAAAACGGTAATTTAAGTATTGGCATTTCGAATTTGAAGAAAAAAAAGGAATTTAACGTTAAATCCAAGAACATTCTTCATAATAACACGAACCTGTTGATCTGTCACTGACTGCACTGCTTTTCCTGGAACTCGTAAATATCGTGGGATTGTCGTCGTTCAATAACATTTTCTTTCGTTCCTCCATTTCAAACGTTTGTTAATAAATGTTTCCGGCAAAAGTAGCTGAGAAAAATTGATCATGCGATAATATGATAAATCACGAGACTCTAATCGCACATCAGCTGATTTTCAGTAATCTTTCATTCGGTTTCTTAGTTTTATGTTGACGTGAAATGAATTATTGCACAAATCACTTTTCACACAGGATAAAGCAACGATTTTCCGCAATTTTACACTGCATGGAAATTGGGAATTCATACGATTTTCAATTTCACAATGATTCTACAAAACATATGCTTTCACTTTTCAATGAAATTGCAACAATCATTCAGTCGTGGCGTGTCACAATAAGCGTATATGGGAAAAGTAGAGTAGGACAGTTTAACTCGTCATTAGCCGTCTCATAACCTTACTTTTCAGTGAAATTTTGAACTATGTTGTTGCTTGATATTTTTAAACACTATTTTGCACGTTATTAAACTTATTTTTGGTGAAACATATTTTCAATTTTAGAAAATGTTTACAGACGAAAATGTTCAATATGTAGCGCTTTCACACGGTGTCAATGCACGTAACTATATCATATCGTGTGTGAATGGCGATAAATAACGTGTGTAAAAAAATTATAAATATTAAAAAGCACGTAAATATTGATGGCTAATAAATAAAACACAACATTAATTATTACTATGAATTGATCGCGGAATCTATAATTAGTAAATCCGCTAGGAACTTTCAGCGTGACATTTTACGAGGTATGCGGCGAAATTTCAAAATTATATATACCGAATCTCATTTGGCATAAAATTGCAGTCTGACCGCATCGCATTTTCCCCTATATATACGTAAATAAACATTTTATCGCGTAACTACACAGGAACGAAACTTCGTTACTCGAAAATACACACGCATAATTCGTTTCCCCTCGCCAGCCCTAAGCAAAAAACAAGGAAAAGAGGAAGGAGGGAATGGAGGAAAAAAACAAACCCGAAAGTCTTGTACCGCCGCTACTGTCATAAAAAATATTTTCTTCCTCGCGGTGCTTTGCGCGCACGTTACGACTGAAAACAAAACGCGACAATATTCTGTGCCGTTCTTCGCTCGTTTTCAATTGAATATTTTGTTTTTATTTCGTACATATATTCTCTCGTGCAGCAGCACCGAAATAAAGCATTATGTGTCGGTGACATGGCGTCAAAATCTCGCGCTCGACGAAAAGTTGTGTTTTCAAAAATACAGAACGTTGTAAACAAAGTGTGACCAGATGAAGATGAAACGCTCGAAAATTGACGTGATAAATGCGACTGTCGAATCCTATTTGAAGAGACGGCGTTATCAGGTAAGCAAAAAAATATGATGATTTTTTTATGTGGCATCTTAAAAAAACCTTTCGTCAAAACCCGACCAAGAGGAAGGGAAAATAGTGGGAAAAATTGACGATCTTCCGTGACATAACCTCAATTCGAATTTTTTACGGGTTATTCTTCGCTTTTTTTTTAGTGTTGCATCTTTTCGGTTTCAAAAGTTTGTTTTCTTTTTTTTCTGCAGGACGGCGATTTGTATCATAAAAGCGAGAGAATTGGCTGTCGAACGAGCGAGGAAATGACATTAAATGCGACAGCTGAATGCGGCACATCGCGCGACAATTCCATCGTCTTTAGCGCTATTATAAACGATGTTGTAGCTGCAGATCAAGCTTATCAGAGGTTTGTCATTTTCTTCATAATTTTAATATATTCAACATAAATCCGTTTATACAATTGCTGTACTATTTACCTCCATTGTATTCAAAGAATGTAAATTTTCATTCAGGCAGCTTACAAAAAAGCAGCTAAATAAATAGCGACAAAACGTAATCGCAAAAAAATAATCCATTTAGAATTATTCTTATCGATGGAAAATAAATCTATAGAAAATTTATCACAGCTTATTTTTTAGGACGTTTGACTGCTTAGATGCTTCAAATTTTAATTGAAAAAAAGTCAAAAATTCTCTGTTCTTTCAGTATCGAAAGAAAAATATTAATTTTGCACGATAAATCGTTTAAGATACAAAATAAAATGTTTATCTTGGTTAACATTATTACTGATGAATACTTTTTGTCATTAATTCTAACATTTCGAATTTTTCCATCAATTACAGGCTAAAAAATTGGATCAACAACATAGTGAATGAGAAAATGAGATTAGAATTAATGGGTCTTCTGTATCCTGTTTTTTGTCATCTCTATCTCGAGATGCTACACGCCGGCAACAGGCAAGCAGCTCTACAATTTCTCAAATGTCATCAGAGTGATTTTCTCAGCGACACAGAGCGGGATTTTCTGGAGGAATTGTCAAGTGTATTTTCCATACACGACATAGAATTAAGGCCGCTGGTCAATGCCTTCAGAACCAGAAAGTACAAAGTCGATATGTCCGACGAGTCTCACGTTTGTTTACAAAAATTTCTTACTAAACACGGACATATCATAATAATGCAGGTAATTAGTCAAGTCGCGCAATGTTAAGTTTTCATTATTGCAACAAAACGAAATTCCTTTTTGCTCTTCATCAAATCGCACTATTTATTTGTTTACGAAAATCAAATAATTTTTTTTTTTTTATAATGCTAAAACTAAGTTTTGAAAAATAATCAATTATTGAATTAAAAAAATATATTTTTCCTTGCACTCGAACGAGGTATATTTCAATACCATAAAATTGGTTAACACTAAGACGATTTTTTGCGTTTTTAGTCAGTTGTAGTCTTGATATGGAAAATGATTTTATGATAATTGATGTTTGTTTTCTAGGTGATAAATATACACCTGACGATAATTAGAAAAATAGTCGACACGAACTCGATAGATGAGGAAACTGGTGATAAAAGTCAAAAGAACGAAATCAGCATAAACGGCCACGTCGAGCAAGCTTCCGGTACAGGAGTAGATCGTGAAATGCGTGAACTACAGGAAGCGATACGATTGATACGTAACAATGCTCATCAACCCCTGAGAATAATGACTATAAACAACGCCGTAGAAAAGTAAATATTAACTTGATTACAAGTTCAGAGCTTCATGGGGTTTACATATGCCCATTATTTTCGAAAAATCGATTTTTCTTTTCATCGTTTGATGTTCTTCAAGCATTCGAGAACGCAGAGAAAAATTCTATTCAAACATTTAATTCGATAACAACGTTAAAACGATAAGCGTGACCGTGCATCGCGGGGCTGGCATTTTTCTCCGAACTACTTTTTGCACCACAGTCGGCACGATAACTCAGTTCAATATTTTTTTCCATGATAGCAAAATTCTTTTCTCTCTAGTCCGTCGAGCCATTTTTTTTTCATTTTATTTAGAATTTTTTTTTTATCAACAGTCACATTTTCCATAAAAAACTCATACTTAATTTCAGAATGTTAGAAACTTTGTACTTGTTTAAAATTATACAAATTCATTTTCGCAAATCCATTCATCTCCAAATGATTTGTCATGCCGACCGCGAGGATGATTTTTTTTGCTGGTAATGCGAAGGTGGTCGGATATCGTATTATAATTTTTTTGTTCGTTTCACCCAGAGAATCAATTAATAATGTGTGATCGATTTTTTGGAGTCCTTTTTTCAATAAGTTTAAAGTAAAATGCTGAAAAATTATAATTTTTTGAGCGCTGGCTATATGTAACCTCTTGAAAATGGGTATCTCAATTTTTATGATTTAAGCCGAAAAAGATAAGCCCGCGACCTTTGTTACAGCGCCATAGTCTCAAAATGTACTATTTTTTTTTTTGTAAATTACAAAATTAACAATAGGTGAAAACATTTAATTACACTCCAACGATTCCAAACTTCTATTTCACTAAAAATATCGACGTTGTATTTACAAAACGTATAATTTTCGTCTGAAAAATCGTCGAAAAATTCATGACTCCTCGATCTTTACCGAATATAATTTTTACATTTAAAAAATGCACAGTGCCGATTCTCTCGGATATAAAATTTGAAACATCGATATATTTTTGCAGCGCAAGTTGTGGAAGAATAACACCGAGTATGGACAAATTAGCCTCGGGATTTAGTACAGCAGAGATAAGACTTTGGGGTATCGGTGACACGGTATTGATGATGCCGAAAGGGCGACAATCTTCGGTAACTTTTGCCTGCGACGCAGCTTCTACGAGCAGGTCGCCGGAGCCGAATATAGACATGTTAGTGAAAAATATTTGATAATATTCAATTAAAATGAAACAATCTCATGAATTTCTTCCATTTTTTCACAGAGAAGAAGCGGGGGCTGTAGTATTACGTGGACACACGGACGTCGTTCATGATTTGAGATTCGTCTCCGAATCGGAAATACTTCTCTCGGTTTCGAGTGACAAAGATATGAGGGCATGGCGATTAAACGATTATTCTTGTGCAGCTATATACAAGTATGGCGAATTATATATCTGTGTGATTTATTAAATATTGAATTAATTGCAATAATAAATTTCAAAAAACAGGCCAATGCGCTTCCGGATAATTGAATAATAATTGAAAGGTAGTTGAAAATTTCCTTGACCGACGAATATACAACGTTGAGACGTAGGTTAATGGAAACGTGTTTTTTTCTTAATTATTTTGTTGAAAATTGCCGAGGTACGTAACCTCTTACATTGGGTATTGTGGAAAATTATAATAGTCGAATGATTGTTTTTCCAGCGGTCACAATTACCCCATATGGTGTATGGACACCAGTGTATTTAATTTATATATAGCAACTGGTTCTCATGACAGAACTGCGAAGCTGTGGTCGCTCGATCGAAAGTTTCCTTTAAGAATATTCGCCGGACATTTTTTAGACGTAAACGTGAGTAACATATCATTTTTTTACCCCCTTCGTCACGAAAATTGTACAATGAAAGAAACAAAAAATAAAATACTGTTTCAGTGTATAAAATTTCATCCAAACGCTCGATACTTGGCGACTGGTTCAGCGGACAAAACTATCAGGCTGTGGAACAAAGACGATGGTAGTCTTCTGAGACTTTATGTAGGAGCTCAATCGGCTATTTACAGTTTGGTATTTAGTCCTGATGGAAAGTATCTTGCAGCAGCCGGTAAGTTATTTGTTTTGTTGTCATTCGCTAAAGCTTTTTTCCCGAGAAACATTGAGAAAATAATGATGTAATTTATCATTTGTAGTATTTATAAAAATGTATAATTTTTCTTACCAGGCGACGACAAGTGTATTTCGATATGGGATTTGGCTACTGATGCATTGTTAACGGAACTTAAAGGTCATCAGGACACAGTTATGAACTTGGACTGGAGCGCGGATGGCCAATATATAGCTAGCGCGAGTATGGACGGTGTTGTTCGTCTCTGGTCAACTCAGGAACACATTAGCAACAGCAGTAGGTGAGTATCCATTTTTTTTTAGAATATTTATTTGATTATAAAACCGGAGATCATCGGATTTTTCTGGATACATATTGAAATGTATTTTTCAGTGGATTAAACAACTCGACGATCGAAGTTAATAGTCCTCAAGTATACTCAACAAATTGCTCAAGTATCCTCTCTCTACAATATTACCGCAAGAACAATTCTCTCGTCTGCATAGGCACGGTATGATGAGAAGAATTGCCAGTACCTACCGAAGGAGATAAGAATTTTTTCACGATAGGCCTCGAGCGTGTACATACATTGAACTATGGATATATTTGGGATGACCGATTTTAATCGTTTTCTTTTTCTTCACGGGGCATTCGCGAAAAAGAGTGCCAAATTATGGGAAAAGAACCAAACAAAATATCCTATGAAGGAGATATTGAAAGAAAGAAAAATACAATTGAATGATTTTCCGAGTTGGTCCGTATCGAAGGAATAATTAGATTGAAAAACTAATAATTCTCATTTTTTAGAAGGACCAATTAAAAGAAGCCTTTCAAGTTTCGATAAAGAAAAAATAAACAATGCTAGAAATGGGTTAAATTTGGCTGGTACAGCTGTTGTATTTTTTCACAGTTCGTATTATTGTTGAAAACCAAAGCAATTTTGCAATGCTTCCCCTTTCGATTGCGTATTCCGTCGAAGCTTATTAATTTTGACAAATTTTAAGCTTTGAGAAAAGTTTTAAATTCTTGCTACCGATCGGTTCATTACCGTTTTCCGTGCCCCACCGAATAAAATAAAAAAAAAAACGACTCTTAAATACGGAACTCCTTGATTACACATATACCCTATAGGCTGTACGAAGTTTTAAAAGCCACTGCCACAAGATTAGCTTAAAATAAACTGCTAACTTGAACATCTCGAATCTTCCTATTGTTCGTGGATTGAAAAACCAATAACGATGTGGTGTCGAAAGATTCACAAGAGAGAAATAAAGAAATATTCATAATGTTGTTGCAAAGCCGCAATTGCGTAAAAATACATCACCAAATAAGCGCGAACATACAAATGTTAAACGTCATTAATAAATCATTTGTCTTCGAAAGCGTTGCTAAAAGAAATGAGAAAAACAAAAGTAAAAGAAAAACACTATTGCTAAAACTGCATATTAATAGTTCGGGTAGTGATGAATCCAAACTATCATGCTGGCTGTGGAAAAGCATAGTATTCTTCCCTATTTTCACGTAAATCTCGATACGAAGGAAGATTTGAAAAAAAAATAAAACTCGAAGGGTATAAAACAAAAAATTCTAATTGACACACCTGTCCGAATGCGAAGATATGAAAAGCGAAATAAATTAGTAGTTAGATCCTTTGTTCGTAATGTTTGAACTTTAAATGACTCTATAATAATGAGAGAAGTCAAAAAAACGAAAGAAAAGTACTACGGCCGATTGAATTTGAGCGCTCGTGTTCGATAAATGTTACAGTATCGATTGGCAATAAATACTAAGAAAAAAAGAGTGAATAAGATGTGAAAAAGGAAATTCGAAACGCTTAAAAAATGGGGATAAATGACGTATTGAAATTGTCTCGCTAAATTTTGTCTACGAATACGATTTGAACTTCACAGAGACCAATTCGTTAGAAAATTAATACGGCTTTATTTATCTTGTAACATAAAATGATTCAACACAAATTGGTACGGAGTTGGATCCACTTGTGTTGCGTAGCATGATATTAATGGTGGTAATGATATTTGTTTTTTAAATGCTGAATCTACCTCATTACCTAAGATCGTGTGTAATATTCTTCCATATACTTAAGTGAATATAATTTTCGCACTTAAAGTTACAGAGGGATAGGTGTTTTAGTAATCTATTTGTCAGGATTGTATACGAAATTGTATCGATTGTGTCGATCCTTTTGTCGCATTATAAATATGGGATTTGAGAAAAAAAAAAAACGTCGATCTGTAATATCGTTTGATAAAGAGTAAGAACAGAATTAAACTAAGAAAAGTAATGAGAGCATAGAAACAAAGATTCAATTTTTTTCAAGCACTCTTTATGTAACCGGTCGAAATTACAACAGTGGTACAAAATAGGTGTTTGTTTCGTTAGATAACACTCGGTAAAGCTCGTAAATACGAATGAACGAAAAATAAGAAGTCTGGTTTACATTTTCATTCAATCAAAATCTCGTTAATTGATAAAAATGATAATTTTAATAAAAAATATGATTGGGGGATACTAATCCTTACGAGTCATTCTGTTTATTTTATTTTATTTTTTA
>JABSMR010017649.1:0-10194 GCA_018902295.1 Dusona sp. PSUC_FEM 10030013
ATATATATATATATACACGTGCTCTTATTTTATAAATCGATGTGTTGTACTATTATTATTGTTATAATACAGTTTCACAATATACCGGTGGAAAACAGCGCCTCCAGGAGTGTGGAGACGTTTGAGTGTGTAGCGGACTCGCGGAAATAGACTCCGATGCAGGTGCAACGGGAAAGCTGAGAAAATCGAAGAGAAATTGTATGAGAAGGGGAATAAGAAGGTGAAAGAAAGACCTCGAGACAGGATGTTGAGTCTATACATACATATAACAATGTATGTAGATATATATATATATATCTATACACGCAAAGCAAAGTATATGCTTTTTCTTTTAGGTCCCTGCGGCAACAAATGGTTTCTGTTTCCCTTCCTCGGGTAATGTACTTTCGCCAATATATGGGGAATTTCTTATCGAGTTGAACTTCGAATTTAATTTCAACTTTTTCCTTTTACTATTTGTTCTCCAAGTGCAAGTACTTGGCTTAGTAAAAGTCGCGTCATTTAAGGTCGGCGAAAGGTACAAAAATCGAGGACACGCCGTCTTGTGCATGGAATGATTATTTATTCATGAATAAAAGCAAAATACGAAGCTCCTGATGTTAACAAAAGAAATTATAATTAGCGTGCGGTCGTGTATACCGAAGTTTATATATTTTTCATCCCAGCGGCAAAAAGTGCTACACGCTTTCTCATACAAAGCTGCATCGTCGGGGGGGCACTGCAATCGAAAGCATTCTTTTTTTATCCTATTCTACATTTTATCTGCGCAATATCCGCGATACCTTGTGGACAAACAAACGGCGGTGAAGAGCGTACCGTACATACGTAGCCTGCGGGAATTCGGTTTGGTATCGATACCACGGCACTCTCGTCCGTGCAACGGGGTGACGAAAAAGTAAGGACTAATATATATGCGTGAGTGTGCGTGCGGAGTGAAAAGAAAAGACTGAGAGTCTCGATGACTTTGGCTGGAGTCTTAGAAAGAAAAGGCAGGCTATACTGCCTTTTCTCTGGCAGAAGAGAACACTATTGAGAATATGCCAGACACGTTTCTTTTACTCCGGGTGTTCGTGGCAAAAAATACATATACGGTTTTGTCCTTAAATTTTTTTTTACCCACACGTACATTGCTGGATATATTGTGCATGGAGTGTGCACAATGTGATATCGGTATGACTGTCTGCTGGTGCTTAGGTTTCGCAGTTATATCCGTTTTCTTATTTATCTATATATGTGAACTGAAACATGTATAGCAGTGTGTTTGTAAAAAAAAAAAAAAGAGTTACTCGAGTTTTATTCTTTGGCGCGCGTGCACGTGCGAGGATCTCCCGAGAACTCCAACGGGTATTCTCTCCATGTACATATATATGGATATCCGTCGTGTATAAAGTCTGTACTTTTATATCTATTGGCCATTCTTTTGGGCAATACTATATTACCTACACAGACTAGAGGTTGGAAAAACACTGCCAGCTTTCGAGACTCTCTTGAATCGGAAACAAGTGTTTTCTCTTTCTATTCTTTCTTCTGCCACTGGAAGAAGACTCGCCGATTGCCCAAAGTTCTATGCGACCACAGGAATCGATATATTTTATTAATATTTTTATTGCCACTGAGATTTTGTATGTTGCGCATGCAATACATTGTTTTCACTGGTTCTGTTATTAGAAAATGGTTGAATTATTGTTATTTAAGAAATGCTTGATTTTTACTGACTGTTTTACATCATTTTGTTTTAGTTATGAACTTATTGTTTCGTTTTTTTAAATAATTAATAATTAATCAAGTGACATTTCGATCCATTTAGGGTGAAAGATTTTGTCCGAATTTTTTCGAGTCTTGTCAGTTTGACACTTTATCAAATTGGGTCCACAACAAATAGCATTTATGTAGCGCTTAAGGATAAACACGTGAACGCTAAAGTAGCAGATGATAATATTATCGAAGCGTTAAATGTTCAAAAACTTATGTGTACATAAGTACTGACGTGCTTAAGCACATACACAATTTAACGTGCGTTGGCGTGTCTACATTTATAATCGATAAAATTGGTATAATAAAATCGCTTTATCGCGATAATCGATGTAAACGCCGAAATATCGATCCATTAACACGTCCCATTATTTCTGTAGGTACAGCCCTTGCGGCGAAAATTTCTCGGGTGTGTTCACAAACACGTACTATATTACGCTGATCCCTTAATGCTCGCATTAATATTTCATGAATATTATAATATAGCGCCCACAGGATGATTTTATCAGCCGCAGAATTATTATACATTTATTACACAATCGGGAAATGATAATCATTTGGCAATTTGCCCCGGATAGAACACATCTACGGTCCATTTTTTTCCACAAAAGAGTCGATGGTGAAAAATAGGAATGTCTATCTCTGGCCAAATAAAAAATGATTTTTAAAAGTAATAAAAACACATTAAACGTAGAACTCCTTTTTCGCTTGTGTAATATATACGTCCGTGTATGCGAGATGAGAATCGTGTTCAGCGAGGTAACATAACTTGTCGACAAATGAATTCTGCAAATTTTTCTAAACTATAAAAAGTGTTTCATGGCAATATTCCATAAAAGATCGCCAATAGGTTATATTTTCTACAAAATGACAACGAAATTACTTAAAGCAAGCGAAAAAAAACTCGTAGAGAAAAAAAATGCACTTGTGCAGGCTGCAGTGGCGTGCGATCGAAAGTGACGGACGGGAAGGGGATGTGGGGGAGAGGGGGTGTGGTTGGGTGTAAAATGTGCACTATAGACGAGGAGTAATGCTCCGATAGATTTATATTGTCGCGTATAATCGCGGGTTGGCACTCGTGATATTGTACCCCACGTTCGATCCCCCAAATAAATGCATGTCTATATATATGCGCGGATAGACAAAATGCTGCAGTGCTGGGTTTTTCTCTTAGAGAGAGAGAGAGAGAGAGAGAGAGACAGATAAAAATAAAAACGAAAAAGGGACGGAGCGCAAGTGAAGGCAGAAGCGGGGAAAAAATAAAAGCAAAGGAGGAACAGAGAGAGAGAGACAACAGGGGATTTCGAGAGAGAAGAGAATATGCATCAGTGAAGCTGTACGCGAAACCGGATGGTGTTCAACCGTTGGTGCATACTCTCTCTCGTAAATCGTCACGCACGTGTATACGTCGTCCCGCAGCCGCATCCTCTTTCCTCTTCCCCCTTCTCGGTCCGCACCCTCACTCTGTCCCTCCCGCTCTCTCGCTCTCTCTCGTTCTCTTCTACGAATATTAAATTAATCGGTTCGGCTTTCCATAGTGCATGAATAGCCGTGATGCTGGATTGGGGTATATACAGGAAGGGCAAAGGGGTAAGCATCGAGAGCCCGGATTTATTGTTGGCCAACACCAACGAATATCTTTATACTGATTTGTTCAGTTCAAAAAAGAATTCAAAGTCGAAAAGGTGAGCTGTACGGAAGAAGCTTATTATTTTTTTGATCAGGTTTTTCAGAAAATTCTCATATCAATGTAAAAGATATTAGTACAGGTCGATATGCGGAAACGAAAATGAAGCTCTACGCATGACGTAGGGGGTCTTTATCGCGTCAGTTCTTTTCCCCTCATAAAAATTTGAACGTTAATCATTGTTATTTTTGTGTTAATTGATTATTCATTGTGAAAGCAATATTTATCATTTTTCAATCAATAAATACATTGTTTTCGCCGGTTGTTTATTTGACTAAATTCCATAGTTGATTTAAAAACGTTGTATCGTTCAAGTATGTCAAAAAGTCACATCGAAAATGGTGTTAACGCCATATTCAATTCATCATTTTTTCCCCAAAGATAAAAATGGAAAAGAGTCATACTCCACTCTCCTGTAAACGAACTTTTGTGCACTTCAATGAATATACGTGCATTGTCGTTGATTTTAATCGTCGAAAGGGGTGAAATTAAATTTCAAAACCGGTGGAAGATCGATCGAAAATTTTCGGGGATTTATGATTTAACGTGTTTCGTCCACTCGTATATAGCTCGCAAAAATTTGAATTTTCGCCAGGGTTACAAAATGAAATGGAAAATCTGATGCCTAAAAAGAGAATGAAATTTTTTATGCTTTTTTTGTGCATTCGCTAAGTCAAGTTAACACAGCTGGACTTGATGCTCGAATTATATTCCGTGAGGAAAAAATATGGAACATTATTAATTTTAAACTGCGCCATAAATCTTCAGTTCTTTTTATTCAAACGCCCAATGTTTCGTTAATATGGCTACACCATGGAGAATTTTTTAATTTAATTTAAAAAACAATACCGAGATATTTATTATCTCCGAAGAATTGTATCGGGGTGAAATTTACGGTTTTTCCATCGATGCACAGTTGAGATGATAATTGCAAACGCTCGAGGGATATTTAGATGAGAGGTGGTTAAAATTGGCAATTTTCAAGGGGCACGCTTACTTTTGCCTCACTATGTAGTATAATCAGTTCTCGGTGAATTTTATCGTCCGGCAAATACCAGTTGACTTTCCATTCGTTACGCCTAATCCCAAAGACCGAGGGACTGTGTATATATTTCAATGAAACGACGAGAATTGCTTTCTCGTTTTATTTGCTTTTGTATTGATTTACCAATGTACGTGTATTTGCGTATGGAATACTTGCAAATATATAAATACAATGTGGCGTCCTGCTGCTCCCGCGTCTTTTGATACAGTATGATACAGGGGCTCATACAAATTTGTAGCTTAAACTTATTATTTGGTTGATGGAAAAACTATTCATGCACAAAGGCTAAAATAACCCCAAATCTATTGAACGAGTTTTTTTTTTTTTTTAATTAGCTCTACGTATGACATCGCTGGATCCTTACAGGTCAAGCACCTCGTACATATTTACGAGGTGGAATGAATTTAGCTGATATTGCACGGTATATATATTTAGTATGGATTTTCGGTGCGCACAATCCGGACATAACGTCAGCCCAAATTGCCAGTCTCATGTGGAAAACCCTGAATTAACAACAATGCACGAATACTAAATGTTGGATCATTTGTGAAACGAAAAAAAATTAATAATACGTATAGAGAGCTGAACACAGTAGTTTGCCGAGTACAACAAAAACCAGTAATTGATATTGTATTTTACTCTTTTTCGATTTCGATTGAGAGCCGAGGCTCATCTGCCATCTCATTAATTTTGATTTGATTGATTGTGAATTGAAGCGAATTGTGTTACCTGTGAAGCTCATTAATATCGCATTGGAATTGTAAAATTAGCTTTTGCTTTTTATTTATACGCCAAATTTTTTGTTACGTTGTAAGTGAGATAAAAAAGTCTCATTAATTTGGGTTTACAGGGTTGAACGAACGCGTTTTAGGGCATCGCAGTATCGATTGTCGAATTCGTGCTGGGTTATTTGTAGAATAACGACTTGGTTGAAATTTACGGAATAACAACTTTTCGCCCGAGCATATTCCAATGGAAATTTCAATATGGCGAATGGACATACCAAAGGTCTCTCTTTTCATATATTATGAACTTTGTCCTTGTAAAACGAGACCGGAGCTTTCTCGCAATGTTTCGAACTCGCACCCGTTTCATACACGTTAATCCCCATTACGCAAACGAGGAAAGTGGGGATTTCCAAGGATAATCCAATAAACGTTCGCAGAGAAACCATATCGTCCTGTCTCTTTTCTTTCGTTTGGGTAGAGGGTACTTGCAGACACGTCACAATTAGGCGTGAAAATGAATGAATTTAACGTACGTGTATAACCGTTCCTTTTTTACATTCGATAAATCTCTATGTATAGGCCATTTGGTGTAATTCTTAAAAATTCTCTTCCCAACTCTCTGCAATATTGTCCAATAGTTATTTACGATATTTTCTCTATTATAAAAATTAGTAATCATTTTTTTTTCTTGTTTCACTTATTTTTCTTTACGTATCGCATTAAAATATTGGCTCAAAGTACTTAAAAAATCGGGATTTTTTTTTCTAATCTTTTTTGTTTTTAAATTTATACGATTATATTTTAACAATATTTTTTACAATCTAAAATTATTTTCATATTAATTTATGTACAATTTTTTAAATTTTGCTTCGATTAATACAAAACGCTCTATACATGTAGTAACATATGTAGACATATTGTCCAACGGATGATTCTCTCTGGAAGGGTGCAATTTAGTTTTTCGGTGGGTTTTCCTCGTCCCCAGAAACGCAAGAGTATCCGTCGGTTCTATTACAAATGAAAAACTAGTTTTTTCATTTGGACATTTTATTTTATTTTGGTTGAAAAATTCAAACTTCCTCATTTTTTTTCTAAGCACCACTCGACAAACTTTACTTTGACGATGCCATTGCCGAAAATATGCCGGTCATTGAGCATGTTTTAATAAATTGAAATGCTCGACTCATTTTTTACTTTTTTTTTTCATTTTTTCATCAGGTAATTCAACGAGCTTTCAGTCCGCCACAAATTTGACTGTGTTGCATTGCAAGCGTAGAACAATGATTGCCGTGCAATATAGTCTAATTTGTGACGGACTGAAAGCTCGTGTCGAATTACCTGATAACAAATTGACGGCAAGTCAAAATTGAGTATCTACGAATTCAACGTATTTATATACGTTGAATAAAGAGCCACTCTAGAGCAATATCGGGAAATCTGTTGGTGCGAGACAAAAGAGGACGAGGATGGTCGAACAAAAAATGCTGCGCACAAGGAGAAAACGAAGGACGAACTAGCGTTTGCGTTCTAAATTTAGTTTACGTAATTGCCGAAGGGTTGTACTCGGCGAAAGGGAAATCAAGATAGAAATTGAGGGAGAGAGAAAGAGAGGAACGGAGAGTGAGTATCTCAATCAAGCTCTCGTTAGGTTAAATACTTGGTTAAACAAGAGCAACGTATTTGCTTAAAGGCACAACTGGAACTGGTCCGAAATTCATATCGACCTAACGAATCGCGGATATCGATGAAATTTTTTTTTACATTCCTTCGTTTTATCGCACACGGTTTTATCAATTATTAAAAAGACAATAGGGTTTCTTCTCTTCAATATTTAATCTAATTGTCTGTTCCATTATTTTTTTTTTAATATATTTTGTTAATTGAAAAAAAAAACTTATTTAACAAAACTGCTTTTTTCGGAGTTTCTGTGATAGGGACTGAGATCAGTCGAAATGGAAATTCATTCGGACTCTAGTTTAACGATTTATCTCAGAGGCAATGGTTAATTAAAATCACTTGATGTAGAATAATTGAAAAATATTTCGGTATAACGATATTGTGACCATGGGGATACCGCGCTACGAATATTCGATTAATTGAGTCACCACGTATGGTTTTGTGGATAACCACGGATACGTCATCCACAAGAAACCGGCTAGTTAATTCAATCACGGTATTTTGAAATTCACGGGTCCGTAATGCATATGGCCCGGAAATTTGTCGATATTTCATTTTACTGGTGCGAATTCATTTTCGATTTAATGTATACAAAACAATTGCTAACAAACAAAAAAAAACTAAAAGAATTGCTTGTTCATTGCTATATAATTATAACAGAAAATTCAGTATATATTCGATCATTTAATTCAATTTCGAACTATTTTCATTCCTCGATTCGTGTCGTGTTTCAAGAAATTTGTCTAACTCATAGCGCTGGTTTTGAATTAGAATAAATTGGTTTGGAATTGCTCCTGATCTCGATATGTATCGGAGCAGAGTTGTTGGCGTTTCTGTGGCGACACTAACGAGAGGCTGATTCGCTGGTTTTCGTGATACTATCGACTGTGCACTCGTAGCCGCGTGGTCTGTCTACCTAGGGAGACTGGCAACGCGACGATTCGACCCCTCTTCTGTGTCTCTCCTCCGAATGGAGCGCGTTTCGTTTGCGATGAACCACACATAACCATGAGCTTCCACGAGCAACGTGGTCAAGCTTTCGTTACTGATAACCCTTCTGCACCTGTGTAGAACACATTTTGGTTCACCTTTCTCACATATACAACATCGTATATGTTTTCGTCTATGTGTGGACCAACTGGACGGATCAATCCGGATTAATTGAGTTACGGTTTGTGGCTTTGCGGATGACCGCGGAGGCTGTACCCCATCTCTGTGGCTGGCTCGCGTGATGGTGACTGCGCGACATGGAACCCTCTACACCCTCTCGTTTTCCATCCTCCTCTCTTTCTCTGTCTCCCTGTGTGTTTCGGATAACCAAGACCTGTCTGGCTTCGCCAGTTCACTGCGGGCATGATAGCGACACAGAGAAACTAGAATCTGATGCTTCTATGTAACCGGAGCATAGTGTGTACTCCATAGTACTAGTGTACACTATGCAGTCTGCGTGTATATATATGAACTGAAATATTCATGTTGGTAAGAGGCTTTTCAGACCAATCCGACCTAAATATGACGTGAAGCTTTTTGGAATTGGCCCATGATTTTTCGTCTTATCTTTACGTGTGTATCGAATATGTAGGTTTATTGCGCTTTTTTGGATTGAACTCGCTATGAAATAATTCTTTTTTTTCATTGACATTTTTTAAAAATAATCTGACATTACGACACATTTTTATTCAAATTAATCCGATTATGTAGTAATGTTTTAATGACTATATTGAAATTAAAATTCCAACGCTCAACATAGACTAATGAGTTAACATTATATTTTTAATTAGTAATAATTATTGTCCATTGCACGGTTTGTTAGCCACAGGATGCAACGAAGTTGCTGAGGACTCGTTGCAACCGGATCATATCAGATTTCACGGTGTTCCCCGTACACTGATATGAATTGTATGTAAAAGGATCTTCAGGTCACTTCAACCAAAATATCAATCAGCGCCCTGAAATTGGGCTATAATTTTTATGTTATTTTTTACGAACGCACTTGACATTTTTAATGAAAATATCGTCACGGCTATGTACCACCAATAAGGATTTTTTTAATTGTCGTTTAAAGAAAACGTAAGGACGATCTGAATTCTATTTTCAATCGTTTTCCAAGATACAATTATCATTTTATCAGAATTACAATTTTCAGACGATATTTCTACGTAATTTCGTAATTGAGTTTCTTTTTTTCGCTACAGTCAGTAGGTGTGTCACATCGGTCGATATAAGCTTGATAAAGCTTTTCTTTTTCACCACTTTTCCACTGTATCTATTTGACCATGTGTGTATCACTCGACCAATCCATTCAAACAGCATTTCGTGGTTCGTTGAATACATATTAAAACTGGTGCTGGCACAAACTCTCGCGACAAAATATAGCTATGTTTTTAGAATATCTCGTTTCAAAATATAATCGACAAATCATTTAGTCGGATATCTCGATTCCACTGACGAGCTGACACACCTAGAGAGGTGAGTTCGATAAATTGATTCATTTTATTTTCACAGGGTTTCTCGAATGATGTGGGACTTCATTGTGATAAAGTTATTTGGAATCTTTGATTAAAAGTTATATTGAATCTTTTTTATGTGCAAAATTACGATAGCGGTAAATTCATTGCATCAAAAATTAAATGATGGTTTTCAACCCGTCAGCGATCGCGTTACTTGTGACATTTAATCATTTTTATTTCTTAAAAACCATAAGTACAATGATAACACTGGGGAAAATAGATTTCGTGACCGGAATGTAACTGGACGTTTTTTACAGGGTTTTTCGTGCTAAATACGTACTTGGTTGGTAACATTGTACATTAGGTCAGGTTTTTATAAAAATTGAAGTCAAAGGATCAAAAAGCTTAGACCTTGTACTTACTCGCAAAAATTTGGATAAATTTTGTCATACGTGCCGTCAAAACAATATAAACGTTTCTTTGTAGCGGTGTGCGCGTGCAAATGCTCTATCTACATGGGCTTGACAGTATTGATATAAATCATAATATACAAAATTGTACGTAAAACAGCAGGGTCGAAGTTTCTTCTTTGAACCCTGTTAAAACATCTTAGCACGTTGTGTTAATGCGCTGTAAAGTTTCAAATATTACCAAAAACACGTTTTAATGATATTTTGGGCTCAATTTCCGCAAAAATCTGACCAAGTTTAGTAAACGAATTCGTGTTTAGCGCGAAAAAATCTATCGTAAACACCTATTTATATCCCAGTCACACGAAAAAAGTCTAAAAATGATCCCCAGTGTAATTTATGCTATAAAAAATATTAAAATATTCAAAAAAATAATAATCATTTT
>JABSMR010017660.1:0-10192 GCA_018902295.1 Dusona sp. PSUC_FEM 10030013
ATACTTAATTTTTTTTTTTCATATGCAAAAGACGATTCAAGTCGTTTGGAACATCCGGATATAGAGTGCGTACGTAAAAAATTAATGGAATCGGGCTGGTAGATAATTGCATTATGATAGACGTTAAAATAATCGAATATTAAGGATAACAAACTAACGATGGAATGAAGTAATTATAATACGATAGTTAATCAGTAAACCAAATGGCAGGTTGATTTTTAGTAAATTATTTTCTTCATTCATTTTTCTTTCACGTTGAAGGCGAAAGAACGGAAAATTGTAAATAAAAATCCACTTTTTCACACGTAACTTGCATCCTTTTTATTTAGAAGTTCTACCTTTTTTAAATCTTTCAACCCTTTTTACAAAAATTCACAAAAAATATATTCATGCCGATCGTTCGGAAAGAATGAGTAAGAAAATTGAAGATAAAATTGTTCATCGTCTCGAGGTAGAGTTGCCTTACAAAAGGTAATGGATCAAATGAGAGAGGATCGAGGTCTGCGTTTGATCAATTTAACACGAAACTCCCTATATATGCCTTTTATATCCCGGGAGAGCAAGGGAAAGCTTGAGTCAGGTTGAAGGGAGCTGGAGAGAGAGGGATCGAGAGAGATCGAGAGATAGAGTGAAATCCCCTTGAACAACCGTCGTAACATTGCGAGGGGTAAGTGTATAACCCTAACCAACCCTCTGCGTACACCGTGGAAAGGCTCGCGCGGGAAAGGGAAACCCTCTATAATCAAATCCGACCGTAACCGCTCCACCATCCGTTCCGCACCCTCTTCACACGAAAGGAATGTTAATGCGACAATGCCTCTGTTCTGACTCACCTCTTCTGGAATCTTCCCCTTCTTCTACGCCCTCGAAATCAACCTCCTGCTCTGACCACGTCGACAAGTAGCTTCGACTGAGTTCAGAGCGTTTCTGATGTTGCGTGCGATGATGGTCTTTGGCTTTTCTAATGATCCAATATCGTTTCTCTGGACTTTACTGATTATCCCAAAAGCCAAGAAAATAGTATCGTAAATCATCCTGAATCTGGATATACACAAGACTCTTCGTGGCAATTGAATCATCCAATCTGTATGAAAATTCTTGTACCATATGTTCTTCAAAGTGTCAAAAACTTCCATGAATTAATTTGCATTTTTCCAAAACATTATAAATACTGCAAAAAAGTTAAGTAACGGCGAACAAATGAAATGTCAAAGTACATTTTGCGTGGACTTTTCCAAGAAATCTCTGTTCACCACCGTAAGTAACGAAAAAAGTTTTTCCCTTTGGAGGTGAGCGAAATTTGGGTCTTAAGTAGCTAAAATTTTCCGATGATACGTGCACAGACTTCAACTAAGATTCCGGGATGGAATTTCCATTCACAAGTTTTAATTGGTATCATCCTAATTTTTGGAGGTCAAGTCCATTAAAACTTACAGGAAAGTAGAATTTCTATCTTGAGAAAATTTCTGACCTGCTTAAAAGTAACAAAACGTATATGCTCCGATATTTTTAAAAACTGTTTTTACCTTCAATCTTTGAGAACAAAAACATCATCGTATATCAATAAAAAAAGTGGCTTTCAAAATACTGGATGGAATAGTCCGAAAAATTGAGTGACAATCAATTTTTCCTGGTATTTTGACGAAAATAAATTAAATATGTTTGAAGAACTGAAGATAATTAACTGGAAATTAAAATACCATTAAAAAAATTAGTATTTATCATTTTAATAAGAAACTATCAATTCTCTTAAGAATTTTTTTCTTACTCTCTCCTCTTCGCGTCTTCTTCATCCAATCTTAAGCAACAAAACCGTAAACTTTGGCACTTTTGATAAGTTGAAGAACACGATAAGCTTGAACTTGGGTAACTACGACATTCGGATCTTCATATCTCGATCGAAATGTATTTTTCCGTCGACAGTACATGGCATTACGAAAATGGAAAATTGACGGGAGGAGAGAAAGATGGCGAAAGGGCAAGGGAGAAGAAAGAATGAAACAGAGAGAGAGCGAGGGAAATCCATCGGTTACTTTAGAAAGACTTTCAGTCGTAGCGTATCTGGGTCCAATCTTTCTCTCTCTCTCATCCCTCTTTATCTCAGTCTATTCCATCGACCGCTGCGTTCTTGTTCTTCTTCCTTCTTTTCATGCTTTTGCTTGTCTTGCTTGTTTTCCTTTTCTTTCTCTCTAAATTTTTTTTCTTCCACTTTTTTCATTTCTTTTTCAGTTCCCTCGTTCCGATCGTCGTGTTTTTTCTTTTTTTTTTTGCTCAAGACGAAAAAGATTCTCTGGCCCAGGGCGATGCCACGCTGCTTCGCTCTACACGCGCGCTCTCGGGGGCAAAAGTTTGTTCTTCAACGAATCAAAGCACGAAGTTACGGTTGTGCTACCGTTACGAGACGAAACGCCCACAACGTTCACGTTACCACAATGCCCTAACTGAGACAAGAACATTTCGCCTTTTCTTTCTTCATCTTTTCTCTCTCTCGCTCTCTCTCTCTCTCTCGCTATCTCTCTCTTTCACATACACACACAACCTATCTCTCTCTTTCACATACACACACAACCTATTTCTGTCTTTGCCCTTTTTCGCTATAATATTATGCGGAAAGTGTAAAGTCTGTTGGACTCAATCGCTGGCCCACAAAAGGTCGTCGAATGATTTTTGCTGACCCTGGACTATCTTTTCTTTACTTGCATCGCCTCTGGTGGGTGGGACCGTACTATTACATAATCTAGATGGCATCTAACCGACGTGTCTATACATATATATAAATATATGTATACGCATAGTATATATCGTTTCTGTATACGTGACATGCTTGAGGCGCATCCACGATGCATCTCACGAAGACTTTAAAACTTGACTGGACGTTCATTCCAATGAAAAAGAAAAACCCCCCGAGATCTTATACGTTTCTCGTACTCTTTACTCTCGCCGTGAGCAGGAGCATCGTCTCGTCTTGTAACTCTTACCTTTTGTTTTTATTTTGCTTCGAATGCGATGCTCTTTCGAAACGATCAATTAATCGTCCACCTCAAATAAAACCGTTCCAGATTAGCATTCGACAAAACGTTACGTTGTTACGTTATTCTCTTCTCATGAAAAAAATTCGAAAATATTGACTGATTACCCTGTAATCAGTTATATTCAATTTTCATGTTGAATACACTGCGAACATGTGATGGAATCAATGGTAACTTGAGTTAAGGCAATTGATACTGTGTCATAGAAAATTCGATCTCCTATTATCGAGTTTTCGATACGAGGGATATAGACAGTACTACTAGATACTATTGATATAGACAGTATTGCCTTATCTGTGACATTCGCGATTAGCGACTGTTGTTCAATGTGCTGGGGATCCACAGTACTGTCTTGTATCAAACGTCAGACGTATCGTTTCCATTAGACGTTCCATGATTGAACAGGCGTTAAATTTCTGTAGCTTCAGTAAGTATTGAATACGTACGATAATCTAACCTGAAATTGGCAGAAAAAATTATCCAAATTTGATTGAGTATGTGACTTAACCAAAATGGTGAAATTCAAAATATTTTTTTGACATATCCATATAAAACAAAAATAAAGAAGGAGCACTTACATTTTTTTCGATATAAAATTTTAACCACCAAATTAACAATACTGAGATGTTTTAGATTTCGTCTAATTATTAATAGACCCCTTTATAATTGAGAAGTATGCCATAAACATACTCCGTTCTGCTTCAACATTATGCATAATAAACTTGCATAATGTTAAAGGTACGAGACTTGGAACATACTCCAAGTTTACACGTGACATACGCGACAGACTTTTCAGTGAAAGGTTTCTCCTAGACGCGTAAGTATGTACACGTGGATCCAACGTGTGTATATATATAAATATACGTCGGACCGGTATAGGTGTGTGTATATATATGAATACGGTACAAGAACGACAAACTGGATGCCTCGAGCTTTTGCTACGAGGGAATAACCCAGGACCGTGAAAAGGCGTACGCGAGAAGCTCATATAACGGGTTCAATGAAAGACTACCTCAACCCCACTACTCACAACCCCTTAAACTCTTCTCACTCTTGTTACCTTTATCACTATAGATTCATTTTCATATATATATATACATATTATGTATATACGTATACACTGAAAGATCGAAGCTACGTTGGAAGAAGATCCACGAGCAGAGAGTGATGCGAGTTCAAGGGGCTCTTCGAGGCAACCACGAACGACTAAAGGAGTCATTATACTCGGGTTACGGCTCACTTACAAGTGAAGGCACCAATCTTCACCCCATCCACTCTTTCGTCCTCACCTAATTCACGAGCTACCCAGACACATAAGATCATTAGGGAAAACGTCTTGAATCTTTCGTATATACTAATATTTTTCACTCACTGTCGAGAGTAATCCGAATCAGTTGATGTTGCTGAGAAATTGATTACGACACCTGCTTCGTAATAACAGAGCCGGAGAGCCTAGTGGAAGTGATCTGGTTTACTCTAGTCGTACAAGGTCCGGACATAGTAATTATTAGTGCCAACGTTCTGCATAGGTTATGGACCCCAAAATTGCCTATCGCAATCCTATTGGAGCTCAAAATGCTCTGGAAAATCCAGCTGTCCGTAATGGTAGGTAGGAGACTCATCGTGACTTTCTGGTTTGAATTCCTCTAGTAACGACCACCACTATTTACGAAATATTTGTCTATGTAGACCATTAGTAACCTGGCCTACATTATGCCAGTCCTCTGCGCATGAAACCTAAGCATAGACCCACCAGTCATAATTTTATGACGCTGCATTTAGCTTCATCATGGAGAATTCTGCATAGTTTAGGAGGCATGATTCATACAATTCTATAACAATCCACTGTGAGAGCTAAAAACACTTTTAGGAGCCCAGCAAATCACTTATCGTGATTTTCTGTTCTGAAATTCTCAACTGACAAACACCATTAATAATCAAGTCTATGTATGTTATCGGCGATTCTGCCCTACATTCCCAGACCAATTTGCTCAAATCTTATAAACATAGCACGGCCAATGATAATTTAACGGCATCCTGCTTGGATCCATTATGCAAGTGCCTTCCACATGTTGCAAGTTACAGCAGTCAGGTTGATGGGCCAACAATAGCACTGCACGGTATTCAGCGGTGGAAACAAGAGATCGAATACTACTGTAGAATGGTGAATTCGGAAATATGGACGGGGTCTCCGGGAGAGTACAACAAGAAATTACTTAGACGTGTTTGCCAGGTGGATTGTCGAAACAGCTTGACCATGTAACAGGACCGCAATGCCTGCGGGGATGCTGCATGAACACGAGAGTTTAGTTCCAGAGGAGTATGCTACCAAAGCCCGGAACAAAGGGTCGGGGGCAACATAACCTCATGGCTGTGCCCTGGGGGATGTGCGGAGGGAGAGTTTGGGTCATCCAGTTGGCCGGAATCCGGACTCTGATGAAGGCCAACGAAGGACAAGGTCATGCTGCTACTGTGCAAACCGGAAGCAAAAAAAAGTTACCACCTGGAAGTTTTCAACTCTGTCAACATACATCCAGATTGTTGGACAAACACAGAAAAATTTCATCAGGAAGTTTCCAGTTAGGTGAACTGCCAGCGAAATTTAGTAAAGTTCAACACACACCTCCCTGCCCCCTGTCGGTCTTCCTCAGGCGTCAAATTGCCACGTTTTTGTTCACCGCCACAAAAAGACCACGGACCGTTTTTACAGGATTATTTAGAGGCTACGTGCAGTCGTACCATTTTTTTTCTTGCACCAGCAGTAGGTATGTACGAGGTGTACAGAACCGTAGTCGTAACCGGCAAACCTGGACAATATATATACACCCGCGTTCGTGGTTAATAAATCTCGGCAAGCCCCTCTCTCGCGAGATTCTCAGGTACAGCCGAAGGAATGAGATTAAAATTCCACGGAAAAGCGGGCAGCGAGGCGAGAGTCAAGGCAAACGGGCCAGAGAGACAGGAAACGTTGTATGGAAGTTTAAGCCTCCGTGATGTAGATGAGGAGATCTAACGTTGTGATGGTGCGCACCCGGAGTAAAAGCGTTAAGAAACGAAGTGAGCGAAGAGGAACTGAATTTGGGATCGTCTCAACCCACTGTACCTTCGCTCGGCCGACTCTCTTGAACGAAGTCGGAGTACATTATAGGATGATGTAGTATATTACACCTACTAACACCAGTCCACGGTGTACTACACGCAAAAAATTCAGTGTGCATATACACACACATGTATGTATAAATTCGTGAAACTGCTTCAACCGCTCGTTGGCGGACTTGTCTTCAACCCGTTCATCTAACTCCCTCGAGAAAACCATGGAACCTCTTATTCCCAGGAAAGAGGGTCTTTCACGAATCGCTCTTTTTCAGCTGGGTAGTGGTTACAGGTTTCCCATCAATACCATAGACATAAGGAACAAAAAAGCGATGCTATTGAAGTTTTAATTGTTAGAAATTGAACGAAAAATTCTTAATACCATTTTACAATTTCCTAATTTATAAAATAACTAACATTTTTATTTCGTGCTGCTATTCTCGATCGGCTACTAAAAGACAGTGAAAAAAAATTGATCAGTCTAAATTTGCTTCAAAATGTTAGGGAGCATTTATTAATGATTCATCGTCAGATCAATTATAGGGTTGAAAACGATGAAGATATATAATTCTACACTTACTCCTGGAAGAAAATTCATTACCCTAGCAAAGTTTAAAACCGTTATTTTTTCACGTTCCAAAGTAAACAACTCAGTCTTTACTTTCTGTGAAAACGTCCATGCTTGACAAAAGGGCCAAAGTTAAGCATATTTCGAGAAGCTTTCAAGCCCGGCAGCTTTTTCTTCTCCAGCCCTGGAGGGTGATTCGGAGCATCAGGTGGAGTCTGGTAAAAGTACGTAAGAACGAGGACGACTGCCCAGGCAAGAAAGAGGGTTGTTTGTTGAGGCACGAAGACCACGAAGAAGTGAAGGGAAAGCGTCAGGAAGGACGTTCACTCTGTACTTTGCCCTACCTTGGCCCATTGTTGTTTAACTTCCACCTGAATCCGTTTCTATTCGACGAGCTCGTCTGTCTCTCTTCCTCTCCCTCTCTCTCTCTCGCCCTCGCCCTCTCTTCCTGTAGATCCTCAAACTCTGTACATTATTCCTTCGCACAATCTGGTTGCCCTGGGACATTCCATCCTTCGTTTCCAGGTTGGTATAACGTAACTGCCTCGCCTCTCTCATGCTATGGCGTTTGCGGTGTGCACGACGTTTACATTCTGCCAGTTCCTTCCATGCTAATATTTAAGCCTTTTGCCGCCGGCGAGGCCCAGCTTCACCGGAATCCCCTCCCCATCGCCAAGTGGGAAACTCTCTACGGAAACGTGATGTCGTTCAGAGCACAATATAGGTAAACTCTTACTATGACTATACAATCTGGTAAATGTTAGTTTGCTACGTTGGGTAAGTACATATACATGTGTGTATATGTATATGTGCGCGCGTATATGTATTTTAGGACAAATATAGAAGGGTAAACCTCTCGTCTGAATTTTTCGTGCAAGCCAACCTGAATAGCCGGAATATGAAAACTTTATCCTGAACGACAAGTCTCTGCTGTCAATTATGAGAGTTCACAAGCTCCGAGCTTTTACCTACGTTCCTAGACATATCCGAATAACCGGAACCTGTGTATCCTTGCAGTTCATTCCGGCGAGAGCTTTCTTGTATCATGAAAAACTAAAAAAGTTTTTCCCTCGAAGCAATTTACCCATCAATTTCAAAAATTCAATTTATCCAATCATCATCGGCCTGAGGACGCGACCATTTTTGCGATTAAATTGACTGGCGCTTCGATTTTTATATGTGGCCATTGCCAAATTGACACTCTGAAGGATAATGGGAAGGAAAAAACTTACTGTATTTTCTAGCGACGAAGTTTCCAATATTTTAACAACGATTTTTCATAAAGAAAAGTGCTTTAGCAGAAAGGGTTTATCTGGGCTCCTCGAGATTCCCTCTGTCTTCGACGGGAAAACCGAAAAAGAATAAATGTGCGAATAGCAGCACGAAATTCGAGGCGAGGAAAAGCGAAAGGAATATTTAAAAAAAAGATTAAAAATGAAGGCCCGGCACAACTGTAGGGAAAATGTACTGAAATACAGAAAGGGGGTGCCATACATTCGAGGCTTTCGATTCCTGGTGTTGAGCTCGGTCTTCCTTTTAGCCCGGAATTAACGACGATCTATCTGTCTTCCGGTGAGGGAATGGGTGAGGTATATTAGGGCGTTCGCGCGATAGTTTGTCCAGTGCCATCCTCCCTTTCTCCCTCCTCTCCACTTTTCTCTTCGTATCTTTGGTTCTTCTTCTCTATCGCACACTCGCTAAACGACGAAAAAGCGGCGTACCTGGTGCACCGGTTCCCTCGGCTGCGTGGAAAGAGGGATTACTGAAGGTGTAAGGAAGCAAGATAGAAACGAAACGTGAGAGGGTCGTAAGCCTCTATCGAAGTAGTCTCTTGTGCCTCTTCCTTCCAATATGGACCCAGCAGCATGGGGGAAGTTTCTCTTTCTCTCCCTCTTTTCTACTTCATTCTATTGCACGCCACGCACCCTTGACAAAACTCTTCTCCGGCTCGTTCGGACGGAATGTTTTGCATTTTAAGAAGCTACTGAATTCATCCCCTCCATTTTTCAACCCTCTACGACCATTTCCTTGAGCTGTATATAGCGCACTACGAAACTTCTCGAATATAGTCTTCTTTCTCCAAATATTTTTAGACATAAGAAAATCCGCTGGAATTCTTTTCTGCCGATTTATCAACACCAAACAATTTTTATTGCAACGCGGACTAAAAATTTTCAATATTCAAGAAATGTACCGGTGATTATTTAATAGAGACGTCATCACTGTTCGATCGCGATATTTTTTAAAGTGCAGCTTCTTATGTCCCAGTAGAGTACCGTCGAATTTACTGAGTTCGAAATGTATCAAAAAGTGAATCGTGGCAAGGAAAGGCGAGGTGGAAGAGTCGAGAGAGTGCCCTGGCGGGAAAGGATAGAAACGAGTATAAATTAACAGTTGAACTTTCCGTTGTGAACACAATGAAGAAAGAATATTGATCGTCGACAAAAATAATTGTTTTATCGGCGTTTTAATTATTGAAAAATATATTATTATATTACCTACGAATTTACATCCCAGTTTTCGCAGAAAAAATCATTTTTATTAGAGACAAAGAATATTTAATGTATAATACTGCCTAAATATTTCAATCTAACAATTTGTGTGAAAAACTGTCCATTTCGCATAAAAAAAAATATACGACGATGTACATTTAAAATTCATTATATAATTAATCTTTCAACCTCGAACATATGCAACGCATTTTAATTATCAATCATTTCTTCAGTGGAATTTGATGAAAAAATGAACATTCAAGTATAAATAACCGGAAATCATTCCAATTATTATTCATAGAACAATTTTTCTACTTCAGTTAGTTCTATAGTTTTTTTCGAATCTTAAGAATCATTTGAAATTTCAATATGGTGTAGACACTATCTTCCAAGTCATGAACCAAGTCCCAAATCTTCAACTCGATCCACCACTTAGTTTGTCAGATAATTGTAATCACACAACGCTTTTTCCACGCGATCTCTATACCTAACGCGTGAACGGATAGGACTTTGTTCACATTTTTCATCGTGGACGCTATACGGATCTTAGAATTTTTAAATAAAAACATTTGTGCATACAGTTCTATTAGAGATTAGTTTTAAAAAAATGGCATGATTCGACTACTCAGTTTCGGAGATATCGACTCACAAAAAATATCCATTTCCTTCGATATGCAAGGATGTGGCACCAGAGTACATTTTGAGGGGGAGTTAAAATTGATTTATTTTTATTTAAATTGCTTTGATTACTTCATACATTTGCTATTTGCATTAAATGCATAAGCAGATTATAAATACTGTGGAGGTTGCACGGAGTGTACAAGTCTTTTCAAAATTTTCTATCTAACAGCAGTATGTATAAGAATTGGGTTTTGTGTACGCTGTGGTCGAAACTTTTAGCTCATACGTGTATCCACAGAATTACCTTAAAATAATTTTTCTATATGTATATTTTTTCAGAAATTTACTTATTCATTCACAATATCGATTTAATAAAAAAAAATGTTCTT
>JABSMR010017671.1:0-10192 GCA_018902295.1 Dusona sp. PSUC_FEM 10030013
CTAATTAAGGTAACCCGATCAAATCCCGATTGGAATCGGATCGTAAACAGGGAAGCCCTAAAAAATTTCTGCACGGGAGGAACGCGAGGGCCGAGGTGACGACCTCTTTCGGTTTCTTTTTTATTTGATTTTTTGTAATAGTTGTGTTTTTTCTTTTCATTCCTCGATCAACTGTTTCTCCCTACTGCGAATATCTTGAGTTCTATAAATGTTTAAAACATAATTGTGCTACGATGTTCGAAGAGCGAATTTTCGAAAGGAAGAACAGAGAGGAGGATAGTACGAGGATAGATGGACGAAGAGGCGGAAGGATCGTTCAAGGAGTTTTCTCTTTGGCCTCAAATGCATTTTGCCTCGTGCGTGAAAATTTTTTCTTATGTTTTCTACCTTCATTTTCCTGCACAGGTGTTCGTATGTGTACATGTGCGTCTGTGTGTGGTATGCCAGCGAAGATGGGTGATCGATCGTCGGCTAGCGTGCATGGAAACGATCGTGCTTCCTTCGATCAGCGAGCTGACTCTCTCTCTCTCTCTCTTTCTTTTGCATCTCTCATTTCGCGTGATTATAATCCCGCGAGGGACGGCGACTTGATGCTGGCTGCTGGATATATATTTGCCTCCTTGGGTCTTGTGGGCAAATGTGCATCAGCAGGAAGGAGCCGGAGAGCTTGTATGCTCTTGCGAAGAGCACAAACTCTGGCTAATATGGCGCCTTGCGAAAGAGAAAAAGAGAGAGGGAGAGAGAGAGAAAGAAAGATGCATATTTTCTATGCAATCTTCGAGTCCCTATCTCTTTCTAGTAGGTTATATAGAAGCATGTCACTTGGCTGTTCGCAGCTGCCAAGGCCTATGGTTATCCCATCTTTGCCCGGGATCTATCCCCCCCCCCTACTCTTTTCTCCTCCTCCTCCTTCTTGTTTGTACCTATATGCTTAGCTCTCGTCGTCCCGTCGATGAGGAGAGATTATTGCCGCGGAAGACGAACGAAAAAGACGATGCAGTGAAAAAATAGAAAAATATTAGTAAGAAAAACAAAGTTGGCAAAGGTGATTTCCGAGATGCATCCTGTCCTGAGGTTCCATGTCTATCCTTTCCTTGGTAGCTGCCTCCTTCTTCTTCCCCCGCCCCATTCTCTCTACGTCATATCCCTCGATCGCAATGATAAGGGAAAACGACAAGTCTAAAAAAATTGGAGGTTAGCTCCCTACGCAACCGGGTGTGCAACATTAATTTTTATCGACCGGAGAATGTCATTAGTCTTGTTGTCCGCTATGGGATCAGGATTGAACCTATGACAAGAGGGTATGAGTTCGTTTGAATTTTCGTATATAAATTTCAGGCATTTTGTATAGGCCCAACGATTATGTAACGGCTTGAAACACTTCCTCGTAAATTTGTCCGGATACGCATGAAACTAATGTGCAACCAAGACCGAAGAGAGAGATTCAAGAGTCCTCGGAAGAAGATGACAAAAAGGAAAAAAAAGTCCCAAAGCGCTCGTGTACGAACAAACTAATCCCATTTGCACAACTGGCACGAAGGAATCAAAGCTCACGGCGAAATACAAGATTTTGCCACTCTTCCGCTTTGATCCCATTCGAATGACGCGTGCCAAGTATAAACTGCGTTATATAGCAAGTCCACATATCGCCGGAGACAAGTTGCAAGTGAACCGCGCAGCTGTCGCTCGAATCAGCGAAAAACGCGAGGAACAAGAAGATGAGGAAGAGAACGATCGGAGGGAGAAGATACGCGGAGTTAACGCACACATAGTGTGCGTGACACGTTGGTTTTCCCAGAGTGCCCGCAGTTTGTGCGCTCAGGAGTCCCTATGTATTAATTTTAGATGAGGGCTTGAAGCGAACCCGCGACCTCGTTCAGGTTCCTGGCTTATAACCAAAAAACAATCTGATAACCCACTTCTCATAGTTGCTTTTTGCATTAATCGATTAAAAAATCATGACGAATTCAAGGTTTTTATTAAAGCTTAACTGAATTACCATATCATTTCCTGAAATCACTACCTATTTCCTATGCGAGCATATACGAACTGCGTGGCCCCAGAAGCAGCACGTGCATGCATGCATTTCCAACATCCCTCAGGATTTGATTAAATTAGCTTCATGGAGTGCGTAGCTTGGAGATCAGGCAGGAAGCCTTCTTGGCCTCCAAGGAAAAGAAGAGGAAAAACAACAAGACGGATAGAACGAAGAGGGAGAGACAAAATAAGAAGCGAGACGCCCGCGGCTACCAGAGCCTCAAGGAGCACCTGCAACAGCATCACTAGCCTGGCTGTATCTCGGAGAGCGGCTTCGAGCAAACGACCGCATGGGATAGGAGAATCGTCCCGAGTGAGTGTCATTGCCCCGCCGCGTGATCATCTTCACGCTGTGCCTCTCTTTTCCGACGTTACAGGAATAGCGACGACGAAGACGACTACGACGACGACGACGACGAGTCTCGCCTCATAATCTCTTTGCTCACTCAGCCTCCATCACGACAACTGCCACACGAGCCAACAAGGTTTCTCTATCTTTGCTGCTTTCTTCCCCTTTCTCCGCTCTTATACGTATATGCAACGTTGGTCCCGAGAGGTAAACGCGACCAGTTAGCGAAGGCATCTTTCTTTGATGCTTCAACAGATACTAAACATTGATATACATCGCCTGCTCTCATGCTGTGATTCCAACTTCGAGGTACAACGTGCTTTCTCCTGCTATTACGTTTAATGTCCTCCGGGTTCATCAGGAAGTGTATTATCTCCCTCTAGACAAAAAAAAACAATGGATTCTGAGCTTGAATTGGAGTTTTGCGTTGGATGACAAGTGGTACGTGTAAGATGCGATTAACCGGGCGAATCATTTGGCCGGAAATGGTTAACAGACCAGTTAACCTAACTAACCGTAGTAAGTAGATATGAGAAAAACTTCGGGCCAGAACGAACAACACGACAGGGAGTTTACAGGAAATACTACGAGGATGAACAACACTCGACGTTAGTCTAAAGAAAAAGAGAGAGAGAGAGAGAGAGAGAGAGAGAGAGAGAGAGAGAGAGAGAGAGGAGAGAGAGAGGGGCACAGAGAGCGAAGAGAAGCGTGCCACTGTGTCAGTAACAGTACTTGCCGTAAAAGAGCACCGGGCCTGGGCCGAGGCCGTGCCAGTGAACGAGCGAGGTTGGGACCTTCAACCTTACCAGCCTTCTAGTATACTCCATACGTGTGCCTCTTTTATGCCAGTGTGGTCGAAGTTGGATGAGAAAGAGAAACGTTTGATAGAGAAAAAGAGATGGAAGGAGAGAGAAGTTCAAACTAACACACGCTCTCGACATGGAAACGAGAGGAAAGTACAATTTCCATTCGAACGATTCTCATGAACAGCTTTTTCGCGTCATTTAGGTTCGGTTATATTAGCTTTTTCCTGGATCAATGGGTCTGCGTTTAGTCAAGATAGCGTTTTGAAGGACAGCGAAGTTACCACGTACAGCATCCTGGAATTGGTGTCCGGTTCTCTGGTACTTGCAATAAAAAAATAAATTATTTCGAAGCTTTCTTGGGCCATTTACGATCGCAACTTGTATATTCCTGGCATGGCTTGCTCGTCTCGTTAACTGATAATTCTCTCTGTCTCAAATGTTAATTGCCAACTGAGCAAAAACACGGTCTTCTCCATTGGTTGCCTTCTTTTTATTGCACCCTGGCGGGAAATGAAGTTTTAATGACGACCACATTGGAACACAGCCATTTAACGGCATTCTGAAATCTGCCCAGTTTTATTTTGGGAAATTTAACCATCGTGTTTTGTTCCAAGTTTTACGCAGTGATAGAGGACGATTAAGTTGGCATGGCGAAACGCTCAAGGTGTCGGGTGTCAGATGTCATTGGAAATTTACTCGAGGATCTTACAGTAATTCAAGTTGAAGAGGTCCTAACGGTTGATCTTCGTCTGAATTCTATACAATTAACCCCGTGGCAGAAATTGAATTCGCATCGTCACAATTGACCTCAACTTAAGGACGAACAAGTCAAAGGCCAACGTTTCTTGAACCATGCTTCAATCGATCACTACACTTTACCGAGAAATTTAATCAAGACGACTATATGCACTGCCATATCAACCCAATCAATAGTTGATTTTGAATGACGTGGCAATGCCGAATCCGTTGGAAGCTTGATGTCGAAACCACGAGTGTTTTTCATTCTAATCGAAGTGAAAAACCTTTGGATAGATAATATGCGTGTGTTCCCATTGGCATAATTAAATTTCTATCGAAACTCAACGTCAAAACACTACCAGCATCTAAATCAAATTATTTAGTTCGAAACAGATCTGTTATATTTGAATGGAGGGCGCCACACGTTCGTTCGAATGAGCAATTCCATTCTGAAGTTGTCGCCTCATCATATCCGCTGTTAGTTTTAACTGTAAATCGTGACTGATTGATCGTACCAATTTGTTTTGAACTTTGAACATCGCCGACGCAGTTTACAGTTGATTTTTCATACGTCGCAATGGTGATTTACGTTTTGTGTGTGTGCGCGAGCGTGTGCGCGCGCGCGTATGTGTGTGTGTGTGTCGTGAGTTCGTTAAAACAGCGCCCTGACTCGGAGGCTTCTTTCAAGATGTAGTGAACGGAAGTGGCCCCTTATGCTCACCTGTATATCTGTGTGCGTACGACGAAGAATGTCTCATTACGCAAAGGTCTTCTTTATGCATAATGGATGTGGCAAACGGAGTGCCAGTTAGGTGACACTACTTGAACAGCACGTGCAGGGACGAGACACTAAAAGACAAGAATTACATACACACAAAAGTTCCTCACATACGTAACGAGAGACTTGGCTCGTGACTATATGTGATACGTGTTTTAATTTTTTCAAATTGTTTCCTTATTCCCTTTCGTTTCAAATAAACGTCGTCATTACCCATTCTTTACCGATAATTCGAGCATTTCTTTCGACACCTGTTTTACACGATGGCCGTATTTATTTCGCATTTTCATTGTTTTTTTAGTTTCTCTATAGAAAATATTCGTTGTACCATAAGATCTTTCACCAAACTTGCAATCAACGGACCATACTCTTCAAGTTCATCTACAGACACTTCATTTCAATGCTTTTTTGCGGCTTGTTTGTTCTTTTTCTAGGAATCATAGTAGTAGTATTTATACGTAGAAATTGAATTCTATCCACGTGATAAAAAAATACACGTGCTATGCGTTACAGGTTATGGCTTACGGTAAAAAATCGTGACTTAACAACGACTTTATAACGCAGAACAAAACAGTATTAAGAATATTTCATATATCGTAGTCACGTAAATCTCATAAGCTCGATCATGAAGAATCGTCTCGATTGCATGTATGTATATCATATACATATGTATACAGGCCTCGTAACGAATTCTTTATTTTGAAGTGAGAGCTTATCTTGGGCGCGTGTGGTTCGTGACCGCGATGAAAAGAATTCAACGATTTCCCCTTGAACTTACGAACGCATTTGAGCTCACATCACATTGGCTGCAATTGGATCTAGAAGAAATATAAAAACACACATTTTGATATATTTTCATATTTCTCTTCGTCAAAAAAAGTAATTAATTTATCGGAATAAGAAAAATGGCATTTTTTTAAATTGAATATAGTACAAAAATGAAGCAACAAAAAACATTTCGTCGTCCATAACGTTAACACTGTTTTCTGTTTTTTAGTAATAAAAAGGAGATCCGTCGTTTTTTTTTTCTTTACCGATGGCGTCAACGTGCCACTCTCCAGGTATAATTATATTCCAAGAGCACGTCACGTCTCATTAAGTTTTCCTATAGGTTAAGAATTTGGTTGAACGGTACGAGCTATTCGCTCAGGGCATTAAATTGAAGAAATATTGTCCAAGTGAAGTACCAAAGTCACGATCTCTCCTACTATGTCACTCCGCGCCCCGGAGTCGCCTTCTCGAGCCCTCGATAAACAATTCTAACCTCGTTGTTGTCCTGAACAAGTGCCCCTCACGAACCGCTGCCTTTTATATTATTCCATATTCGAGACGGTATACTTGACTCGACCTTATACACGCCCATTTTACGCTCATCCATGTAATCTGTGAGCTCTCTCCCTCTCCTTCACTCCTTCGATCTTTACACTCTCAACATATCATGGCGAGTCAACTCGATGGTTAACCTCGATCTTTGCTTCATCGTAGGGAAAAAATTCGATGTCGAAAGAAAAACAAATTCTTGGTCTTTAATACGAATTTATAAATATGAAAAAAATGTAATTTTTATAGAATTCGTTTTTGGATCATTTTATGGAAAGATATCTGATCTCTTTCAACCCGATAATGATGAATTTCTTTTTGACAATTCAGTCATTTTTAATCATTAAAAACATTGTTTCATTTTGATTGTACTCAGAAAATTTAACCACGAAAATCGCCACCATTAGAACGAACAATCAGGAAACGAATATTTATGGAAATTTTGTTAAAAAAAATTGTCTCTACGGTGCTATGAAACCCTGTATATTCAAAGCGACATACATATACGTTCTGACATTGTGAAACCTTATTCTCAAACCAATTTTCACTCGCAGCTCGTTAACCACGATCTAAAATTGTGGGATCTCGTGGGTATCACACATATATATCGTAGATTATGCAGCGGGATCATGAAGCTCGTATAACTTTGTGTGCAAGTGTATGTATTCTCGTGTGTATGGTTAAAAAGGGCGTCGATGTTAAACTCGAATTCTCACGCCACGGGGGTTTCCGCGAGAAAGGAAGCGCGCTTCCACATCGCAATCAACTCATATGCAAGACTCACGTGTCTCGGTCGCTAATATTAGCGAGCTATTATTATTAAATATTCCCAGAAAAAAAATGATGAAATAGTTTTTTTTGCTAACGTTCTCAAATTTTAATTACTTTAAAAACCAATTTCCATCGCGTCCTAATTGATTGATTAATTTTGCATAAATTTGACTCATACGTGTTTATTTTCGGCAATAAAAAGATAATTTTTCGTTCACTAAATTTTCAAACATCGATAAACTCTTTGAAATGATTAACAATTTTTGTTGTTGTTTATTTTCCTAATACGCTTCGTGGCGCGAGTGAAAAAAGAAATTCCAGCTTGTGGCGCGAGGTCACATCGGAGCTCGTTCTCGTCTAGCTCACTCGAGAGAGAGAGAGAGAGAGAGAGAGAGGATGTGTCGGACAACCGTATATATATATAGTACAACTGTCGTTTCTGGCAGGACGAGTTGCGACAGTGGGGACACATACAGTTTGTGGATGCTGTGCAGGGCGAGTCTCTCTCTCCGTCCTCTTTCTCTTTCCCTCTTTCTCTACTCCAACTTTAACTCCAATGTTGTGTGAAACCGGTGCTCGTGATACAGAAATCAGTTTTTTACATTTGCACATCTTTAACTCTGTCCCAAATATAGCATATTTTTATAAAAAGAACGTTCATGGACATAATACATTTTCTTACGTATATACGATTAGCAGCTTTTTACATATTAACAAAACGCCTGTATATAACACACACACACACACACACATATAGAAGTAGAAGTTTAACTGTGTAAGGAAATCCCATGTGAGGAAACCACCGACAGAAACAGCAGCAGCAGCAGCAGGAGCAAAAGAGTGGCGCACGATAGTCGGCGACGAGACGCGTGGGACTCGCTGTCCGCGATGCTCACCACGCGGGGCAATTCTACCATTGCATTTGTATTATCATATATATACATACATATATTTATATTTAGTGTGCGGTACGAGCAAGCTTTTCTCACAGACGGAAGGCTCCTGGCACATCGGTTCGTTGCCCAGAGCCAGAGGCAGCAAGGCAACTCCTACTCTCTTTCCTTCTCTGTCTCTTTTATTATTTTCTCTATTTCTGTATTTCTTTCTCTATTTCTTAGACCCTCAGGCTTTTCCCTGCGGTCCGTACGATAGGGCAAACAGAAGCAGAGACAGATAGAAAGAGAGAGTGAGTGAGGGAGAGAGAGAGAGAGACAAACAGGCAGATAGAATGACACGTGCACGTTGATGCACAGGTTCCATACCAAATATTTCCCATGCGATCTGAGATTACATATATTACGTACTTAATATAGAATTTAAAAAATTCCACCAATAATCGTCAAACACGATGCAATTGTCCGAGATGCCCACATTTCATTGACTCCTTTATATTTCTTTTTTTAGTTCACGTATTTCCTGTTAGTCTTTTTTACGAAGTTAATTCTTGTAAAATAACCGTTAAATGCTCGTTTAGGACTATCTTTGATCCAGTTACTCCATTTTTTTACGTTCTAGTGATCACTAACTATTTAACTAATATACACACACATACACAGCCATGCTTGTATGGAATTATAAATGTTTGGCTGATTATAGCAAAGTGGCAGCTAGACGCGATGCTCTAATGCAAGTCTAACGGCTCTGCCATTATATATGTGTGTGCATGTCCGCGTGTAGAGGTATCCGCGTTAAGTGAATAATACGTAACGGAGCAATTTCCGATTGACTACAATATAGTACAAAATGTATGCGCGCGCGTCTATGTGTGTATGTGTATATTCGCGGTTTGAAATACATTGTAGAAGTAACACACTCGGCGTTATAGTTTATACCTCCATGTTCGTTTTCACGAGGGCCTCGCCCATGGACACGCTCCGATTGGTTTTAGCCGGCATGGTTTTATCCTTCGACGCTAGATTACATACATAATTTTGCGTTAATTGCTCGAACGTGTATTGTGGTCAACGTTTCGTTATAAGGGACGCGAAAGACCGCGAAGATTCAAGCAGCCTCGACGGCTACTTATGCGCTCTCGTTGCGCTACAGTCTTTTAATCACCCAACTTTACACAGAGTTTCGCCCATCATTCTGGCACTTTTTTTCTTTTTCTTTTTTTTTTTCTTACAGTTATATCTTTTTGTCTTATATATCTTGTGCCCGTTTCTCGATAGCACCCGTTAGAAAACACTTGCGCAGTTTTTTTTTTTTCATTCACGTGCACTCGGGCCACAGGCTCTCGCCGATACGCCATTTTGAATTTTTCGGTTTCTAGAGCGTATTTATATTTAACGACTCTCGATACCACCAGGTATTGTAAGGTTTTTTTTCTAATTTATTTTGTCGAATTTGTCGTTTTTTATTTTCCAAGATAGAATTTAAAAATTCGAACTGGTAACCCCGATAAGCTTTTTGTAAAGAAAATATGTTGAAATACTTTGGAGACACGTGCCTTACAATGGAAAAAAATTGAAAAAGAAAAAAAAAACAGCCGACAACATTGTTTTATTTTTCTTTCATCGTCGAGCCATATCCGATATTGTCGAATGGCCGAGTTATGAGGCCGGAAGTTCAATTGTGCGATGTGCATATTATGCGACGGTGGAACGATTGCCCGCTATGCAGACATACCATTTATGCTCGAATGCTCCATGCATGGAATGGCTTAATGTATATATACATGCCGTTGTACTTTTAAAGTCATATGCACGAGCCATGCAAGACCGGAAATCATTCTGGACCGGACGGAAACTCCGATAAACGGAGCGTATTACGAGTTTCGCCATATTCGACCAATGACAATCGAGTAATGATTTTTTTTTGTTTGACGAATTTTTCTTCCCATTTTATTGTCCTTGTTGAAATAAAAGAGAATGTATTTATGCTAACGAGTGATACATTTCTCATCCGCTTCTCGACGACTCTGCACCTTTTTTTTTTATTTCTAATTTTTTTAAAAACAATTTATCTCCCACTCGATTAACCCTCTCATTTTTATCGCCTCACCTAGTGGCTGATGGTGAATTTCAAAAAGGCCGAACCATTAATTTTTGAAAATTACTTCGACCGTAATTCTTTTTAATTCAGAACACCCGAGTCTTGAGGAAAGGAACCAAAAAATTGCCCGAATTCAATGAGAATCTTCAATATTCAAAGATTTTTCACGTAATCAATACTGTTTACCGAATCAATAATGAAATTGCACCAAATGGCATTACGATGTACAAATCCTTCGACAATTCCGTAGTGGGTGAACGTACTTTCGAGGTTCTCAAACCTCTTCGTCCTCTTTTCCGCGCTCTCTCTCTCTCTCTCTCTCTCTCTCTCTCTCTCTCTCTCTCTCTCTCTCTTTCTGTCGCTCGCGTGTTCATTTATACGTAATTTTCTTTTTTTTCT
>JABSMR010017682.1:0-10192 GCA_018902295.1 Dusona sp. PSUC_FEM 10030013
AATAATTGAAATACACAATTAAAAGATTTTAATAAAAAATATAATATTTTGTGTTGTCAAAAGTTTCCGGCAGAATTGACAAAATTTGGCCCTTTTAAAAATCCGAAATTTATAGGTTTGAGTATTTTTATTGTGTTTTTAGATTATATATATTCGTACAGTAAAGGTGATGATTTAACCTCGGTATTTAGGGATTATATAGATACATAGAGACAGAAAAACGTCGCTGGAGGTATACAGCGAAAAATATATCACCAAAATGACATCTGCGGGTCTTGGGGACAAATAGAAAATACCAAAGCCTTATGAAAATTAGCGTAAAAAATATTCGTCACGGACGGCACGATTGCGAAGGGTGTGTATGAATTGTCTGTTGTATGCTCTGGATGCCTGAGGCCACCGAGCTCGTCCCTTTGCAGCGGCGTGAACCGACACAGTAAAAAGAGGAGGGGGGAGGACTTTGACATATAGAGACAGAGAACGAGAGTAAGGGTGCTTTGTGCATTGTCGTGGGATAAACAAGAATAAAGAGCTCGTTCCCTCAGGAACTTTGGGCTTTTCGTAGTCTCTAAGGTACTCTAGTCCCTTTTCCTCCCTTTCTCCTCGTTTCGTCTTTTATAGCTCCAGTATATCCTACACATTTTCCCGTCCGTCTTGTTGTACGTCGAAATTGCTGCAATTAACCAAATTATTCACATACTTTTCCTTCAATAAATAATCAATCGTAACCGTATTACTCGCAGGTTTGACGGCCATGTTTTTTTTCACATTTATTTGCAATTACATATGAATATATGTACTGCAGGTAGAAATAGTTGAAAATTTATTAGGTATGAGGGTAGGGGGTAGTTTTTTTTCGACAGAAATAGAAGATTTTATAATAATCACTGAATACTCAATCCTTTGGTGTAATATAGATAAATAGCTTACTTATTATAGCAAATTATTCTTCGCACTCTAAAGTTGATTCGTCTCGGCAAATTGTCATTAATGTATTCATGAAACAGGTTGCTCCGAGTTGTGATGGAGTTAAATTAAATAAACTTCCCAAGATATACATGCGAGAAATAATGATAATTTATTTTACAAACTATCGCATGAAGAAGGAGAAAGTTAAGATAAGTTGAAGTTCAATTTGATCTAAAATACGAATCATGTATTATTTATGCATAAACAATTTTATTTACAACACGGTACATTGTATTTTTTCTTCTAGTATTTCAAAAACATGATACCCGAGAGGAGAACAGGATGAACATTGTTGAGCATCGAATATACAACTTTGCCTTTGATTTATTCCGAGTCGATACTTAAAACTTCTATCTCCTAGTCTATCAGCATAATCATTAGACAAAATTTGAAATGAAAAAATTCGATACCCACGCGGTGGGCATTCGCGACTATCATGGGCTTCGAGAATTCGGTAAAACTCGTGATTCCTTCAAACAGAGCAATTGTTGAATTAAATTTCAATAGCAGTAGTACAAAAAAGTTTTTGCCATATGAATGATCGGCTTTTCTCCAATTCAATTTATTTATTTGGATATTTTATCCTGTATTCACCACAAAAGAAGATTTTTAAATAAATGTCGAGAAAAATTATCCTGAAAATCGAAGGCCTCGTTGACAAATATTTTTTTGCCCTCTTTTATTCCAAATTGTCAAATAAAGGACAAGTATCTCGAGGACAAGTCGAATAACAAGGAAAAAAAAACATAATACTAAATCTTATATATAGTGAAGTATTCATAAGAGATGGGGGAGAGGAATAAAAAGATAAAGCAATCTTGAGACGAAGAAAATCTTCGAAATAACAGCTGTCTCCGAGTATGTTTTTCTTATTATTGCTGTATAAAAGTGTTCGCAGCGAGCGTAGAGAAAGAAAGATAAATTTTCTTTGACGTCGCATGAACGATATATGTTTTTGTATATGTATGTATTTGTTTGTCTCATGGTTACACAGTGTCCCCGATCTCTTGAGCGGGCCTCGAAAACTCCTAATAAAATCAGGCGAATTAATCTAATCTCGACGATTCTCTCGGGCACAGTCGAAGCATTTTCGCTCATGGTTTCTGGGTTTCTACCTTGTATAGTGTCCTTTTCTGCCCCTTTACTTCTCCCCCATTCTCCCTGTTTCTGTCTCTTTCTATTTCTCTCGCTCTGTCACAGTAACTTCAAGGGCCGAGGTAGTTACAAAGGACTCTGGGGGGCAAGACAGGCGAGCCACGGGTAATTCAATATGATTGTACAAACAGTTTAATAGGGATTACGCGGCGTGTAACCGAGACGAAATAATTGGCTGTTCTACGTGTAAGAGGGAAAACGATCCAGATATCTATCTACTCTCTATTTTATTTTTCTTTCATCTTTTAGTTTTTTTAGGTTTATTCCTGATACTGTCTGTACATGTCAAGACATCAAAACTCTTTTTCTTTATTACACACCTCGAGTTAAACAATATATTTTAAAATGAAATAGTGTTTTTTTATCATTATTCTAAATAACGTTTGAATTTTAATTAATAATAATTGTTACTCAGCTCTTAGCGAAGGGTATAGAAAATAAAAGAAACCGTTGATTGCTTATTCTACAATAGTTGGTCCGGTCATCATTTTATTTAATTCCCTAACAATTAATCTCCGCGATTTCAATCGAAATATGTAAAAAAACAATCTAACTGAAAAATCTCGACGGACAAACGAGCGATTGATGGATGGATATCGTATTAGTCAGTTCTCTTCATCCGTTGAAAGCAAAAAAAGGGTGTGTGGCAAAATGCTTTTTTTCTCTTAGCAAAGAAAAAGATTTTCAAGGAAGACCGAATGCTTTATAATCCTCGTAATAATCGGTTGGATATCCTGTTCCTCGTAAAATCTCATTGGGATGGAACCGGGCGATTTTTTTTTCACGTGAAGATATTTATCGATGTAGGCTTTTAGGATTTATCTTGGAAAACGGCTGAAAATCGGTAGATCGAGAGTGGGATTGAGTTGGATATTAGACGGACGATTAAGAAAGGTAGAATTAAACGTTTCCCAATGGGTCGACGGGCCTTGGGCCCATTATGCACACCAATTAACATTCCTGAACGGCCTATTAATTACCTCTCCACCCGTCAGTTTACAACAATATTGCCGATTTGTTTCGATAAGATTTTCTCGTAATAAAAATTCGACACGATTCCTTTGATTTTCTAAGAAAACTGGAAAAAACCGGCTTTAAAATTCGAATTCAAAATCCGACGGAGAGCGATAAAGGTTTTACTTTAAACCCCGGGGTGCATCAGGACGAAATAGCTTTCAGCGAGCAAAGGGCGTTAAACCCTTATTAACGTTTTTAATTAGATACCTAGAATGCTACGGTAAACCCTTTGCGAGAATGCTCCCCAACGATAAATAGAGGTGAACTCGGCTACGGCTTCTATGAGCTCGTGGTTACAGGCCAAGAAACTCAGAGAGCGAGAGAGAAAGGGAGAGAGAACCAGGCCCTGAGAAAGATCGAGCAAATGAGAGACGAAGCTATGTAAGAGAAGCAGCGACGAGCCTGCAAGAGAAAGAAAAAGGTTTTCTCATACCAGTTTCTGGTTTTCCGGATGATTAACTCCTGCGACGCTTCCCTTTTCAATTCAAGCAAATTATCATCTCGTTGAATATCATCCTAAAAGGAATCTTCCTTATTGGTTAAGTCTTTCGCAAGATTCTCGTGAAAGTGAAATGAATTTTGAGCTGCAAAGATTACCAACGCTAAATACATTTGTTTATTTAACCTTTCAAATGATATTATTATTATTTTAGGCAATGTGTACCTTTAGTTATCCAATAATCCAAAAACTTTTTCCAGACTACCTCTTTCGTATGTATTTGTAACAGTTCCATTTCAAAGAGAAGCATTAATTGTTTATTGAAAAAATTCGTGACACGTCTAAATAACTTTTTTTCTTATAACAATATCTCAAAGAAGAATCGCTAATAAGAGTGAATCCGATTCGTGTATTTATGTATTGTGTGCAATTATGTGTTTGTTAACGTTTGTTGGCTTTCAGGTCCGGGGGTTGGGTTAAAAAAAAAAAGCACTGAAAACCAAAAAAAATCATTTTCAAATAATGTTATAATGTTTTGAGTTATTATTTACAAAGTATTATAAATAAAAGTGATTTTTGAATAAAGTTATTTTTGTAAAGTTATTCAGACATGGTACCAAAAATTTATGGTCTCAATTTCTATATTTCAAAGTCGAAGTTTGAAAAAAATATGTTTACTCGTTTACTCATCAGTATTATCGCACTATTGACAATTAACTGAATCCATTTTAATTAACTGTAATTAATGTTTCTTAATTTTTAATCAGTCTGTAAAAAAAGAGCATATTAAATTAAAAAGATCTAGAGTTAATATTAGTGTAAATTGAATTGAGAAAAAGGGTGAGATGGGAACATGAGGAGAGGGTAAAATTTTATACCGGCGATTTTTCTCCTCGTCGTTTACTGGCTTCGTCGACACTAGAATATCACGAACTCCCCAGATTGAATTCTTTTTTTTTTCTTCAGATCCCAAGGGCCCGACGGACACGCGTATACTTTCCCTCTCTCTTGATCTTTCTCTTCGGTTCTCCGTCCGTATATATCTTTCTTTCTCGTTTTCCTCACCCTGCTTCTAACCACGTGCAGGGCAGTAGACTTATTACGCGAACGACCGAGATTAAGGGCGGCTTGCGCCCGCCCGGAGTATGTAAATCATTCGCGAGAGCAAAAGCTTGCTCGCGCGTCAACGCCGGTATAGCGTTATCCCCGAGGAGATAAATTTTACTTTGACTTTGCTGCGTCGGCGCGAGGCCAGCCTCTCATACTTCGCCCTCTTTTTCTCTTTATTTTTACTCTGGTGAATTTCGACGCTAGAGCAGGCCTTATAAACATAATTTATACACAATGGTGTGTAAGAAGTGAAGCTAATCTATCGTATTGCGGTAGAATGAAGATTTGTTTTATGTTCTTCTTATTTTATTCCTCAGTACGATATTGTTATTCCCCTGGAGGATCTCTTTTCATATAATATTATGCAATTATTTTTGGCAATCAATTTTTCATGTGGAAATTGAAAAGCATCATTTTCCAAGATTCTCGAGAGTTAATCAAAAAAATACAGAGCCATAACCAGAACGGATGAAGCTGAAATCTCGCAAAGTCTGGAATAAGATGAAGATCTGCGACCATGCTGAGTAGCAAATATGTTGAGAAGTAATAACATACCTTAAAATAAGTTGACGCTCTTGGAGGGCAAGCAATATGAAGATATGATGCTTGAGAGAATATCTCAAGATAGAAATATATCCGCTGTACATATATATTTATGTGTGCACGTGTACTTGTACATCTATCTAACATTTTTGCCCTCGCTTATTCGGTACATCATTCCACAAGGCTACCTCGTTATCTCGCGATCTCATATATTTGTATTTACCCGCCGGGTGGGAATTCAACCTGAATTGCTTCATCTTCTCTTGCGTAAGTAAGCACAACGTCTCATATCACTGGTGACATTTGTAATTTCAAAAGCATCTGAGAAATGAAGTAAAAAGTTTTCCTCTCGAGTTTAAAGAGTAAAACTTTACTATAATATCTTCAAAGCCGCTGAGAATTCCACTTTTTATTGTATTTCCCTGATAATATTGAAACAATGATATCCAATGAAATTGCTGTGAATAGATGAAGATTGTTTTTTTCAGTGTTGTCGGTGAGGAATCAGAAGTACAGTATAACGCTGATTTTTTGGTCAATTCCGATCCTAGCTGTGCAGCGCTTCCCCCACTTTGCATGCACTCGCCATCAAGAATTACTGCGGCCTGTAGTTGGCGCAATACTACCTCAACCGTCCACGTCGATCTAAGCGTCCGTGTCCCCGAAATGAGGGTTGCTTGGACGAAAAGTTCTCTAACCAGGACTTCACTGCAATGTCAATGAACTCGATGCGTTTATATAAACAGGCTTCATCCCCTATGGGCACAAACGTGTTTGCGGATAAGGACCACTCAAGCATGGCCGTGGGGTAAGAATCGGGCCTTACAAATATGTATATAGATTATTCTTTTACAGCTGGTAAAAGCGAACCGAGAAGTATTCGCGTACAAGTGAATATATACAAACATGGTCCCGCCGTTTGTCATCTCTGATGTCGTTGTCGTCGTCGTTGAGGTCCGTCACAATGAACCCGAGAGGCTAAGCCCTATATAGTCGTGAGTGTAAGGGATTTTGAGGTCGCGGATCTCATCCGATCGCGAAAAGGGAGATGGAGAATGTTTTTTTCTTTCTCTCTCTCTCTTCTTTGCCTTCTCTTTTTTGCTCTCGCGGCATAAACAGTTGTGACAGATGCCGGGTTATGTAAACCATGGATTTTCGGTGATCGTATTGTGTCCGCCCTAGGGGACGGTTCACGATTGCATGAATTTATCTGTGTGTGAATACATGTAAAGGTATGTGACACATAACCAACCGTTTTGGGCAGGACAATGCGTGGATTTGCGAAATAAACGTCGACGACAACTTGAACGGGACACTACGTGACGTCACGCGTGTCTTTCATGAGATTTCTGTTTTTTTCTCCGATCCAGTCTCGTGTTCCAGCGAGACGGAAATTCCGATCGATCAGAGGGGAAAAAAAATATAAATACACACACGCACGAGGGCAAAAGAGGGCAGAAAAGATTTCGTGGATCGGTGGACAACCAACTTTAGGTCGAGTGATCCGAATATCATACGCAGTCTCCCAAGATTCGTTTACGACGACACACGTTAAATCCTCTTCGTTTTTCGTCATATCCAACTCTACCATCTCAAAAACTGTGACATATATTTTTTCTACTCTTCAAATCTTCAAGAGCCCAGATAAATGGATATCAGACGAAAAGTCTGGGACTATTACTATTTGAATCACTGATGGAATGTCTGACATCGAGATACAGAGAAAGAAAAAAAATTGAAGACATTTTACAAACTGTCCTCTGTCGACAAAACCAAGACAGAGTGTTCTCTCAGATACACCTAAAAGTTGGAGTCTTCAATGTGGTGGGATGATCCCTCGAGGCATTTCCCAAATTTTAATCTCTTCCAGGACAAATCGTCGACCTATATTAACCGGATATATATCTGTGTATGTTTTTTAAAAGAATTTATGAGAAACATGTAGTGCAGTCTCCTTCGATTCCCTTAGCTCGTTTGGCTTCGTTTTAAAATGAATGTTTCTCGAAACTTCTTCTGCTCACTTAGTTTTCCTAAAGAAGTTGTATTAACTACTAAAGTTAAAATCTGTGCTTTCGAAAATAAAAACATATTATTATTAAATAACCTCGGTTTATTACAAGTGAGCAAATTCACGTTCATCAAGCAATAATTAATTACAGTAACCCCTCCCCAACCGCGGTATCGCTTGTCCATGGTTCCTGTTTAGAAAGAAAAACACAGTTGAGTTGACAAAAAAAAGTGCAATGGGCTGTGTATATAGAGCTTATCAACGACGCGCAGTAATTTTTGAGAGACCGAATGTTGGAAGTAGGAATCTGCGAAACACTTGCTGGAACGGAACCCCCGTGGTTAGCGAGGGATTACTGTACATATTTTTTTTGAGTTAAGGCCATTTTTTCTAAGAAAAAAGAACTATTATAAAAGATACTGATTTAAAGGAAAACAAATTGTTAACAATGTTTAAAACAAAAAGCAAAAGATAAGTATACACAATGGTGTTTGGAAGGATGAGTTGAATACGACGATTTCCGGTACGTAATATTTCATATATAAACGTGCACTATTTATAGTCATACTATATTTACAGTGATGGTGGGATAGCACAATTTGTTTAGGCGAAACGCCGTGGATTTTGCACCTGTGCTTTTCCGATGGTATATACGTTCGATATCCTTTCTTGGATTGTAACTCCAGAGCTCTTGGCTCTCGTATTCTCACGATTTGGACAGCTTTGTGTCCCTGCTACGCGTGCGGCTCAGAGACGGAGAAACGCGAGCATATGTAAGCCTCCATACATGGATTTTTCTCTCGTTCACGTATCAAAGCAAAGATTATTTGGCACAAAATATTCTAACACTTTTCAAAGCATATCTTATAGTTTGCTGTTTTTCTATTTTCTACGTATTTGCTCTTTCCTTTACAATTTTATGTTTTTCTTTACTTTTCTACTCATATTTTCTCTTTTGCTATTTATTTATACGTGCATGGTGATGTCCTTCTTACATTTAAATTCGTGCGAATGAGACAAATTCATTTTTAAATCAAATAAACGCCTTTTTGCAGAATTAACATATAATATTTCGGAATTTAAACTTGGCCGTTTGTCGCTAGCATCAGGTAGTCGATTTATTCGGTTTTCCGATCGTATTGGGTAATTTTGTCGCTGGTTCAATCGTCGGTACGTATTGAAAGGTATAAGAAAAAGAGTCGGTAGGGCGAAGAAGGGACGAGGATACAAATGCAAAGATGGAGCGACTGAAATTTTACTTGTCCATGGGAGAAGACCAAGAGGGCGTTGCATCCGTTGCGCTTCGACGAGGTTGAATCGAGCGTGTATAACGCTCGTTCCTGCTGGCCAAAAGGAGAGGTTTGTCCTTTATCCATTGTCCACCATAAAAGGTACAGAAATACCGAAAGCCAAGAATATTCGGTCCTTTCCGGACCGCCTGAAAGAGAGAAAGAGAGGCGGAAACCGAGTGGAATAAGTGTGAGAGAGAAAGAATGAAGGGATGTTAATCGTATTGAGCATTCGCGCGATCCGTGTCGCCTATGACTTTTGCTACACGAATCAGTCGCGTGGATTTCTACGTGCGACCAAACTCCCAAAAGCATCTGAAACATTTTTCCTCTTCACGGTGAAATCGCAATTTTTTCCACTTCTATTGCTCACGGCATTTTTTCCTACCTTGGCCAGGCGAAACTCCTTCAAAATGTCGATTGATTCAAACTATTTCAATGCCGAAAAAATGATACCGAGAAAACGACGCTTGCATCAACCTTCAGCCAGGTGTTGGCCAGGATTCAAAATACGACACGGAGATTTGGAATACATGTTGTTGATTGTGGATTTTTAAATCTCAAAAGTTTACGCCTTTTATTTAGCAGCTGTGACAATCAGAAAAAATGTTTATAATTTTACCTTATATAAATTGTTTGTTCGTCATATTTTTTTACCTAAACTTCACTTCATTTCATATATATAGCTGAAAATTATTTTTAAAACTCAACACGAGTAGACTAATAATGTTTTGAACTTGTTGTTTAATTGCTGTTCCAATTATTTTGTCATACTTCCGTTTTACATATTTTTATTACATCAGAACGTTCAAGCAAATTGCTTGAAGTGCAAAATATCATTTTTTTGGAAAAGAGGATTGAAATGGAAAAAAAGGTTTTATCTTCAAAGTGCATATTTTGTTCAGTCTCCTAATAGCGAAATTTTAGGAAAGGATTTTCCGTTGCCTTGGTTGATCGTGCCAATCTCGTATCCACAGAATGTCGATAGAGCGATTGTCGGACGTGCCCAGAGAGTGGAGAGACAGTTTTCTCTTTCTTTCACTTCGGGGATACGAATCGGAGTTCCGGATTTCCGGTGGACACACGTGGCCGAGATTCAACTGAGGGCTAGCCTTTTTTCTCGATCGAGTACCCGAGTCCCTCAGAGAAGAAGAATAAAAGGAATAAGAAGTGGAGTAGAGAAGATAGCTCTCTAGGCAAGGGTGGCTGCAAATCGTGTCTCCCCGTCGCTTTCGTTGGCATGCACACACACACACATGGAAAACTTTTGTTCAAGTGTGCCACGAAAATTGCACTGATCGTGCGCGCGTTACTCCCCACTGAATTTCGTCTGCATTTTCCTCTACGTCCGATTTCTTTCAAAGATATATACAGTAAAGACGAAACCTACATGTATATGTTCGACAAACGTGTGCTGGAGAGCGGATGAAATCGCGAACACGTGCGGATATAGGAAAAATTTACGATGGCTCTAAAGGTACTTACGATAGTGGAATAAAATTCCTGAGAGACTAAAAACTAAATAGAAAAAAAGCAAGAGGAATCTCGAAAAATTGAGCGGTTACAAGGGAGAGCGCGCGAGAGAGAAAGAGAGAGAGAGAGAGAGAGAGAGAGAGAGAGAGGGAAAGATCAACATAAATATTGTTTTAAAGAAATACGTAC
>JABSMR010017693.1:0-10191 GCA_018902295.1 Dusona sp. PSUC_FEM 10030013
TCTAATATTATTTTTTGTTATTTAATATTTTTTCAGAAATATTCATCAAGTTTTTACGCAAATTATCGTTTGTCTAACAAATTTGGTATTCCATGAATTTTCCAAACTCTTCAAGTTTTCTCCGACTGATCCTGACAGTACCGTTATCAATTCACTTTTATTATTTCTTAAACCAAATTATGAAACGCTTGATAATTTGAGAGAAGAAAAGTAACACGTGATTCTTTGATGAAAGGAGAACTTTTATTTTTCTCGAGAACTCGATAGTGCCAGAGAAAATTGTACAGCAGAATTTCAATCGTCTAAACTACCGATCAATAGCCCTGATAGGTTGGATATGTCGTGTAGCGCAGGGGTTACAATGACTAGAATTTCGAAAAATTTGATTTTCCGTTTTTACCGATTATTGCTTTTGAAGCCTTTAAACAAAAAACAAAATTCCTAAATTCCACCCGGCGACAACGTTATAACGATAAATGTTACCGCAAAGAGTGCGCAAGAAAACGTGTTTTTCTCGAAACTACTTTTTATAGCCGTACATTCGGCATGATTACTCGAAGTATTGAAGATTTTTAGAAAATATCCAAATCGCTTTCTCTATAGTCTGTCGAGACATTTATTTGATATTTTCTCGACAAAATATTTCATAAATATAGGGGCAAATCGTTCGTGAAAATAAAGCCAACCTAATCTCAAGAAAAACGCTAAATTATATATTTTGTTGAAAATTAAAAATTGGGTTCGGCAAGATTATAACGATAACGCTACGATACAAGAATTTTTTGATTTTTAAAAATTCATTTATCCTCGAATGATTTATTATGCCGACCGCGAAGATGATTTTTATTTTTGCTGCTGATGTAAAGAAAATCGAATATCGTATTGCATTTGCGGTATAAATAATTAAGAATCATTTTTCTCTATTATACTTAAAGAATCAATTAATAATGTGTACCCTTTCAACAAATTTAAGGGGTTATCCTTCTATGACCAGCATGAAAACAGGCTAAAGCTTAGAAATTAATTCCGGAAACACCATAAATGCAATATTATCAATTTTTTTATTTTTTATTTATATACACCTTTAAGGGTATGTAATAACCGAAAAGGAGTTGAAAAATGAATGGTTGACTCAAAACGGTATGAACGTTAATTGATTTATTTTATTAAGACGGTTAGCGAAGGAGACCGAACATTTACGCACATGGCGATTCAGATGAACCGAAGAAACAGAGCATCGCGAAAGCAGGGCCTTCGCTTATTACTACGCGCGAATCTTACCGATAAGACGGCCGCTGCTCCTCAGTGATGAGTTCAGCGGCTGGACCGCTGCAGTGAGAAAGCGGATGGCCGCCCGAAAGGTGCTGACTGTTTAACGATAGATTAGTAAAAAGTTTTGAATTTAGAGCTTCGTTGGCGTGAGAGTGAATAGTTTTTTAGATTTTGCTATATGGGTACGGAACCGTTACAAGTATGCGATTAAAATTTTATCAAAAAATTTGAATACCTTAGGCAGTTATGTAACTTCGCGACCGACGTTATTTTTCAGAACTGTGTACACGATATCTCAGGTAATAATTGATAAATCGACTTGAAACTTGGTACACATGTTTTGAGAGAAATAGTACTTTTTGGCGGATCGACGATCGTGATGATATCTTCTTGTGTGATCAACATCGATAATTATTATTATCTCGATACCGATTAAACAAAAAATGATATAATGATTATTATAGATATTGATCAACCGAAGAAAAATATTATCAAAGTCATTGATTCGCCGAAAATGACTATTCCTCTGAACATGTGTAAGAAATTTCAAATCGATTTAGCAATTACAACCGGAGATATCATGTACACAATTCTGAAAAACACAATCGGGCGCGAAGTTACATAATTGACTAAAGACATTAATATTTTTTAATAAAGTTTTATGCTCATACTCTTGAAGGTTTATATAGACGTTCAAAAATTCATAATATTGCATTTATGGTTGTTTTTCGGAATTAATTCCCAATCTTTAGCCAGTTTTCACGCTGGCCACAATAGAATAAAACCTCAAAAAACGTAAATTTCTAAGATAACTTACCTTGACTTTGACGAATAGGCTGTAATGGCGGAAGGAAAACAGCACGCTTTGGCAGTTGGTGTAACAACATTATCTACCGACGACATGTGAGTCGAGATACTTCTTAAGAGACGCGTGCATCAATTGTTTTAAAAATAAAACATTAATGTCATTTAATATTGAATTGTTTCAGCGCCAAAGTAAACAAGGGCGTCGGTGTAGAAAATTGTCACTACCTGAATGACGGTTTGTGGCAAATGAAGGCAGTAAAATGAGCAGAGTCAAAACTTCTTGACGTCTCATATTATCGAGCCTCCGAGCGTCTTCTGAGACAACGTATTTCCGCACCGCTTCCATACGGCTTTTTAATGTAATTATGGGAAAAACTAAACAAACAAAATCATACCATCGCCATTACGATTCAAATATGTATTTGTTTTCTTCACCAACCATTGTTCGATAGTATATTTAAAATTATGTAATAATACGGTTGATGTGAAATGACAGTATAAATCCACAGTAGACAGGAAAAATAGAAAAGAGAAGTAAGAAAGAACCGCGAAGGATAATGGATTGTGAAGCACGAGGAACGTAAATATTTAGGACGCTCTCGAAACTGTACAAATCATTGAGAATCTCGAATCAAGGTCCATTTGACACGATAGCAAAATCAATGTTCAAGTGATAAAAAAAAAAAAAAAAAAAGAAATTGCGCACGAATTTAGCCAGATCCGGATTTTGAATCAGACTGACCATCACCGGGATTTTCTTGTTGTCCGGAGCGTTCTCCCTCGTGTACTGGTGCTGGTGGATAAGCCGAATTTCCACCCTCTGGATTACCGCCGGGTCCGGGGCCAGGTCCGGCATTTCCACCCGGACCGCTTTCCCCGGGAGCATGAGGCGATTGAGGATGATAATGCGGGCTATGAGGACTGTGAGGTCCGTGAGGATGGGGTCGTCCCATTGCGTGAGGCGAATACTGGGCGTAAGGTTGATGATAGTAGGGATGAGAATATTGAGGATAAGGTTGATGATAGGGTTGCTGTTGTCCATAACCGTAGGAGGGATGAGGTGGCCGAGGTGGAAGAGGAACATTTTGAGCCTGAGGTTGTCCTCCGGTAGGTTGATACTGCTGTCCATAACCCTGACCCGGTGGTATCATCGGCGGTGGCCCATGTGGATTGCCTGGTCCACCTTGCGGAGGCATTACGTGACTTCCTTGATGCGGTGGCATCGAATGATTAGGCATCATTCCTGGCTGTTGATGAGGGTTGTGTTGCATCGAGGGTACCGGCGAAGAAGCCGGTGGTGTCGGAGGAGCGTTTGGTGTTCCAGGCGCGGACGTAACAGGATGAGGCTGTTGTTGCTGCTGCGCTGCTTGCTGATGCTGCTGTTGGCTAGGTTGCTGATGTTGATGCTGCGCTTGTTGAGCAGCTTGCTGTTGCGCGGCTTGTTGAGCCTGTGCCTGCAAAAATGCCAAATAACAATGTTTCATGAAGGCCATCTCAAACTCGTATACTGACATTCAATTGTTCGTTTTATCGTGGGCTATACCGCTCGGTCGTTTCGCATTAACGTTTTCAAAGGTATACGTAAAAAATATTAAATGCATTCTCCCAATACTGGCTCTACTTTATTTTAAAACTTGACCTCGGATCAATATAATTCAAAAATAGAAAAGTTCAGCGGTAGTCCAGCCTAGCCTTATAACAGCAATTACAATAATTACTCATTTTTCATATTTATCCGAATTTAAAGGACTACCCAGAATACTAAAAAAGTTTTACAACCTCGTGAATGTTTACCTGTGCGTGTTGTTGATGTTGCTGTTGTATGTGTTGAGGACCCTGCTGATGCTGTTGGGCATGTACCTGAGGATGCTGCTGATGTTGCGCAGCCTGTTGTTGCTGCTGATGTTGTTGTGCAGCCTGTTGTTGTTGTTGCTGTTGTTGCTGCTGTTGTTGTTGTTGTTGTTGTTGTTGCTGCTGCTGCTGCTGAACATGAGAATGTTGTTGGGCCTGAGGGTGTTGCTGCGAATGTTGCGGACCCTGTTGTCCATGTTGAACCTGATGAGGATGCTGTTGAACTTGCTGCGAATGTTGCGAACCCGGTGGCATCATCGGTGGCGGTCCGTGGGGGTTTCCTGGTCCACCCTGTGACGACATTCCTTGAGATCCCTGATTTCCCTGATGCGGTGGCATTGAGTGATTTGGCATCATTCCCGGTTGTTGATGAGGATTGTGCTGCATCGAAGGTACCGGAGAAGATGCTGGTGGTGTCGGTGGAGGGTTAGGTGTTACAGGCGCGGACGTTACAGGATGAGCTTGCTGTTGTTGTTGAGACGCTTGTTGATGCTGCTGTGGAGGTTGTTGTTGATGCTGCTGTGGAGGTTGCTGATGTTGATGCTGTGCCTGCTGAGCAGCTTGTTGTTGAGCAGCTTGTTGTTGAGCTGCTTGCTGTTGAGCCGCTTGTTGTTGAGCCGCTTGTTGCTGAGCCGCTTGTTGCTGAGCAGCTTGTTGTTGGGCCGCTTGCTGTTGAGCCGCTTGCTGTTGTGCGGCTTGTTGAGCTTGTGCCTGTGGATTTCGCATTGATATATTGTTCACTTTTAGCCCATGTCGTGTTATACAAAAGAATTTCAAGATCAAAGCTTTTAGATATCAAAGCATTGTAGATTTTCTGGAATAGTTTGTGTAAATTTTTGTTGGAACTGCATTGCAAAATTGTAGTATAAAGTATGCTTTTTTATCCTTCCACAAAAATAGTGTTTGCCAATTAAATCTTCATATCTCTCACAATTCATATCTTGATCGTAGTTATATGGCAAAACACCACAAAATAAAACAAATGATTCTACTGTATTCGAAAGACTCATTATTTACAAATGAAAACAGAATTAAATATCTTCTTTCAATTATTTTCCAAAATTTTCATACTTTTTTCGGTGCGACAGTATAAAAAAGTTGTTCGTTCCGTCAGAAAGTCGAAAATCGAATTCGCACCAACAATTGATAATTTCCAAAAATTCACAATTTACGAATATTAAAGAAAAGAATTTCCGACGTGTTTTAAAAATGCAAACTTCAATACCATGTGCTATTTTTCTTCGGTACGTTTTCAAATAAGTATATTTGGCCCCTTACTTGTGCATGTTGTTGATGTTGCTGTTGAATATGTGGCGGGGCTTGATGCTGTTGAGCATGAACCTGAGCATGTTGATGGTGTTGTTGCGCCGCCTGTTGTTGTTGCACTGCTTGTTGCTGCTGCTGTTGCTGTTGTTGTTGCTGCTGTTGTTGTTGTTGTTGTTGTTGTTGTTGCTGCTGCTGTTGTTGTTGTGGCGGTTGCTGTTGTGGCTGTTGTTGCTGAACCTGTGAATGCTGCTGGGCTTGAGGATGTTGTTGAGGATGTAATTGAGCCTGTGAATGTGGTTGGGCGGATTGAGGATGCGAATGAGGTGTCACTACTTGTTGAGGTTGCGGAGGTTGAGGGTGCTGCGGTCCAGTCTGAGGTGGTAACGACGGTGGTTGTTGTTGCGTTACCAGCGGTTGTTGTATAGGCTGCGATTGTGGATGCGGCTGGGGTTGCGGCTGCTGCGGTAATGGCTGATGATGAATTGCACTTACGGCACTCGAGTACATCGCAGAATTGTTGGTCGAAGCGGTTGGAGTCGCAGCTTGTACAGGAGAATCAGATTTTGATTCTACGTAAGGTGGCGAAGGACTGTCCTTTTTCACATCCACGGCTACAGCTTTTTCCGGCTCAGGTGTTTTTTTGTCATTCACGTCACTTTCGACCATCTGTGATTTTCCATAAATATTAATGAAGATTTGTCCGAGGCTTAATTCAATTGTTTAGCTGGAAATATAATGGACAATTTACTCACGTTCACGTCGTTCGATGATTCATCGTTCACAGGGGCCGGAGTCGATGTTGGAGTCGTCGACGGTGTTGTTTCACTCGATATTGGACCGTCCGGACGATTTTGCTCCGTACCTTTTAATCGGTCACGACGTAAAAGCTCGTACTGCCGTTCTACCAACTCTTTGAATGCTTCCTCATCAACGGCAGGCTTGCAATGCTGAGGGGGAAAGAATAAAAATTATTTAAAAATTGCCAAGCAAGGACGAAATATCATAGTCTATCATTTGAAAAATTGTTTTATACCTTTTTCAATTCTTCCTGAAAAACTTCGCTCGTCTCGATAAATTTGCGCTTTTTCGCTTCGAATTTCTCCTCGATATACTGCAGTTCCGCTTCCAATTTTTTCTGCAAGAATAAGTCAACCGTTTTTATGAGACTGTTATGAAAAAAATTTCTTTGGCCAGCCAGATTTGTATTCATATTTTGATAACAATGAATTTACCTGATGCATCGTGAGAGACTGAACTTGTCGACGCAAAACTTGCATTCTTTGAGTTGTGACGACGGAACGAACGTCCGGTACAACAGTGTCACTGAATATTTCATTGATCAAACGATGATTTCTTGTGTAACGTGAATATGCCACGTGTTTCACGGAATATCCGTCGTCTTGATCTGGAAAACAATAATATCGTTTCAGTATTTTCTTCTCATATTTGTTTATTATTTATTTTTTAAATCGTAATGAATCACTACGAAAATTTCGCGGCCCAATTGGAAGAAAGGCGGTATAACGATTCTATTTAGAAATTCTCCATTTTTAAAAAATAACTCTGTGGTTAATGAACTTTATTCTCAAATATCTCTATTCAAAATATACGTGTATTCCGAAAAATCACTATGTTGAAACATCTTAACTCTACACTTTTCTCACTTTAACTGTCAATTGTTCTATATCAAGAGACTCGGTAGAGTCTCGGGACATGTACATTTGACAACTCTGTCGACTGCTGGCCCGAGTAAACTATCTTTAAATAAAACGACTCGCGGTGGTGGAGGGTAAAAACTGAACAGCCTTTTCTTTAATTACGGAGCTCAGGAGGTTAAGAGACATGTCTTGACACAGAGAAAATTATGAATAGACGTGTTTCAGATTAGGAACGCCAATGAATATTTTTTGAGAGGGACTTTTTCACCACATTTATGAATAAAGGTGTTTCAACATAATGATCATCTTTCGGAATACACATATTTTTTTGAATAGAGATATTTGAGAATAAAGTTTTTTGAGAATAGATAAGTTCGTAATAGAGTCGTTGTACTGCCAGAAGAAATACTTCATAACTATTAAATAGTGAAATTTGAAACACATAACTCGCAAACTCTAATAAACAGCGGTCTAAATAAATAAATACGTACCATCGTCATCCTCGGCCGGAAGAATATCAATTCTACGATCCTGAGCAGCCGCACTCTTTCCGCTACCGGATGAACGCTCGTGAGTCTCGCGTTCGTCGCTAGTTTGTTGTGCTACACACAACGCTGTGTTAGATACAAGACAATTCGTAAATCATTCGGCGAATCCATCATATCCGCCTGTCTCAACGGACATGCAAACACAGGGTGCCTAATATTTTATGCAAGCAAAATATCACGACTTTGAACGTAAATTTTTGAACCAATATATTGTTTCTACAACCTTTGAAAAATCGATAAAATAATTAATGTCGCAGCAAACGTACTCTACGGATTATATCATTATTTAAACGATGTTCAGCTGTTTTATTTTTCAAATCATAAATTATTTTTCATGCAACGCAAATCAGCAAATAGTCACAAGTTTTCGATTCTTGTATTCACGCTTATATTGATATTTGTAAAACAGCAAAACTTCTATTTTATGTTACTGGTTATCAAACACCCTGAAAAAAACACAAGTTTTTTGCAAGACAGAACGATGTTTCGTCGCAATAAAATACTCTTTCAATATCAATGAGTAACAACGTACCAGATTTTCCACGATTTTTCGCCGCGATGTAAGCGAGATACGCCGGAGAATTGTGATAAGTTTTCAAACTCTTTTCATACTCGACCTAAATTTGAATAAAAAATAATTTTATTCTTTTGTTTTTTATTTTTTATTCGTCGCAATTCTGACAATTGTTGAATAAAATGTTCACCTTCTCCGCTTCGTACTCCTCGATAAATTCTGTCTTTTCTTCCTCTGGCAAATCACGCCACATCTGACCTATGATCTTGCCTATCTCCCAGAGTTTTAATTCAGGATTTTGTGCCTTTACTTGATCCCATACTTTTCTGCTGTATCTCATGTACGGCATAAGAGGCTTTTCTGGTGGTTTTGGTGGCTTGGGAAGCCTAGAGTCAGCCTGTAATTAGCAAACAAGAAATTCAAAAAGTCTATCGATAAAGTACATTTCTTCACTTTTTCCTCTGTAATAAATAGAAATATCACTCCGTTTAAATGACATTGAAATATAAATATTATATCATTTCTCAAATATATTTAAACAGAAGTAAGAAGATAAGCCTTAACATGATGATTCAATACTCACAGATGTATTTTTTCCAACCTTTTGAGGAGTAAAGCCAGGATGGCCATGAGGAGTTTGGACGAATGGACTTTGTGTATCTTTCTGTAAAAAAAAGATGCTTCTTTGAAATAAAAAAAATATTAATAAAAAGAAAAATTCTATTTTTTGATAAAAATAGAAATTTTATTGAAAAATTGAGAAAGTCTTTTAAGTAGAATTTTGTCAAAACGAGGACTCGTCCGTGAGTTACTTCGGAAAAACTTCCAAAATAATTTTTCACATATTTTACTTGCTATATCGCTATTTCGATTGATGCTGCAAATTTCAATTAATAAATAAGTATTTACCGTAGCACTCGATCCACTACTACTACCTCCCGCTGCTCTGGCGCGTTCTAAAAAGAATGAAACAGATTTTCAGTCATGTTTAAATTGTAGGGAAAGGCGCAGAGACAAGAATTACGACTTACGATTCGTAGTGAGCGGATTGGAGGTAGTTATTGCAACCTGTTTATAATTTGCCGGAAGTGCCATGTCGAGTTCCTGGTAAAGGTTCAATGATTTCGATTAAATGAAGCTATGAAGAAAAATTAGCAAAAGAAAAGAGAATTTCACAGATTTGCACTTTTTAATACACTGTGAAACGTACACTTATGTGGACGCGTCGCGACGTCAATAATTAACCCAGCAAAATATTTCTAAAACTCGATTCGTAGAAGTCATGTGAATTTTTAAACGACAAGCTACTAACAGAATTTTATCAAAATACAAAATATGTTTAAAAAGCTTTGAACTAATAATAAAATCGAACTTACTGTGATAAAATTGTATCTTGAAATATCGAACCGAGCGTCCCTAGCCAAACTTTCCTCACACTACGAAGAAATAAAATGGCCGACGTTTTGGACGCACAGACAGATGGCGCGCGACTCAGCGCGCTAATTTAAATTCCCGAGAATCCAACCAATAAGAATTCTCCAACCAGGAATAGGATGAGCGATCCTTTTTTATAGTGGTAATTTTTACCGCTTGAGTGCGTTGAATCGTGACATTTTACTTTTTCTTTTTTCCGGCAAGATTAAAATTGCCGAAATATAAAAGACTTTTAGTTTTTAGAGTAAAATACATTATAATTCTATGAAAGTGTCATCAATAATTAAATTGTAATTAAAGTATTAAATTTTTCGTTTTGCAAATAACCGCTTGGAAAGATCCGAAGTTGAAAACATTTATTTCGGTATATCTCTTCTGATTTCTTCCCTGACATTCAAGACCCTCAACATAGATGCCAGAGTTTAATTAAAAGATAATGAAATGAAACACGTATTGAGTCATCATTAGTGCGAGAGAGATAACTTTCTCAGCAATTCCAAATTTACTCCCAAACAACAGATTTTCCGAAAAAAAAATCAAAGATACACACCATTTGCTCTGTCACGATGTGAAAAACGGAATGTATCTCTTTATTTCTATGAAATGTTAATCGTCTGGAAAAGAACTTGGACACAGGATTTGTACCGATCATTCGCCCGCATTACACATCAATGATAATTGACTTGGGAAATTTGCAATAGGTAATGAATGAAAGGACGGGGTAAGTCATTCTGGTATGTAAAAATAAAATTAGTGTGAAAATCTCATAGGTGTTATCGATTGCATTTGTCGCCGAGATAACACGGAGAATAAAAAAGTAAATTTCTTTTTGTTAAATAAT
>JABSMR010017704.1:0-10185 GCA_018902295.1 Dusona sp. PSUC_FEM 10030013
CAGCCGCACAGGGAGGGGGAGTAGATGGAAAAAAGGTGGAAAGTTGGAAAAAAGGTGGAAATAAGGATGGGTGTTGTAAAAAGCGGATACGCTATACAATGGAAATAAATAAATATACATTCGACTTTTGATAACCTATAAAAATGTCAGTTATTCAAAACTTTATTACACATTTTCTGGTAATAAAGTTTCTACAAAACGGAAAAGAAAATCTTGCGTGCCTGAAAAAAAGTCTTTTTGCAATGCGTGTCCTGAAAGTGCAATTTTTTATTGGTATTTAACGTGCGGAAAGTGACTTATTTCTTAACGATGCTTACTTTTTTGCACTAGTGCGGAACTCGTGCAATTCCACGACTAATACACGAGTAGTGCTGACTTCGTGCGGAATTCGTGAAATTAATTAGTGTGGAATTTGTGCGATGGAATTTGTTGTTTTCCGCACTTATAGAATAAATTACTATTTTGATGAAAGATTCGAGTTAAAAATTAAACAAAGAACAAATAATTGTAACTATTGTTGCTTGGGCAAATATTTCAAAAAACCGTTTTTTTGTAATGGTTGGTAGCATAAAAAACACAACTGTTGAACAAATAGAATGGTTGAAAGAGTATAATCTATTCAGATGCCTTTAGGGTCGTAATAAAAAAGAGTAAGAAAGGTTGAGCTGTCGCATTGTCCATCCCCGACTTCTCCAAAAATCGATTCCAAGCGCTCAATTGGATATGCGTGATTGGTAAACGTAGCAACCATACGCAGGAGGGCAAATACGTTTTCCATTGACGGTTACAGTGTATCACGCGCTTCCGTATGCCTCCCAAGAGCTTTCTCGGTATACTCGGTGGAATATAGACATAAATACGTACAGTTGGAGTCGTTGCGGCAGTAACGAACAAGCTTTGTATCGATATCCGTCATGAAAGTTCCGGTTATCTCGTGTGATATTGTTCTTTCAACAGAGGTGAATAACGAGACCGCTCGAAATAACGCTTCTCGGTCCTTTCTACTTTTCGTGCGATCTGATAACTTGTTCACTATCAACTAACACTCTCCATCCGGATCTTTATGTCCCTTCGGAAAACCCTTGATAAGGGAGTAAAATTCCTCTTTCGTTCTCCACGATTCGGAGCCGAAAGAGAAGATCAAATCGCTTCACCCGCGTCTCGGAAGTAAAAAAGTAAAAAAAAAAAAAAACGAAGATTTCTCGCCCTGCGCCAATATTGTATCAGATTGTACGAGATTCTTGGTGACGACGGAAACGTTCCATGTCGTAAAATTTATTTTTTATTTTTATGGTTCTCAAAGAAGGAACAGAAACCTTGAATGTATGGGCGACAGGTGAGACCACCACAACTTCATGCTTTACTCTCGTTTGAAGCGAGACAGACACGTGGTCGGTGTGTTTTCACCGACATATAGCACTGCTTCTGATCCACCCATCTAACCCTTCGAAATTGAACGTTTAATCTTAACGGTGCATCTATCGTTTTAGCCCCCGGCCGCGCCTAGGGGATAAGGAACTGGACGGACGAGAGTGATCGATGGTTTTCACAGTCATACCCTATATATGTGTATTTACTCCCCAAATCCCCTAAAGTTCTTAGTATTTTACGGATCTTAGGGCGCTCCGAAGTACCCTCTGTGCTTTTTCGAAGTTGTTCGGTAAAGAAGGGAGTCGATTTTATTAGATTTAAACAATTCGTATAGAGAAAAGATTAACTTTGAAAAGCAAACTTTTTTCCAACGCATTACTTTGAGAGGTCATTACACTTAATCCTAATGAAAGAGACAATATATTTGGTACTTCGAAAACTGATGTGACTTTAATCCTTCTTGTCTCGTGGAATAAACCAAATGGAGAAGAGAAAAATGAACGAAGGAATATGAGATGCATGACTAGAGAAACAAACACAATGGGCAGTGGACTTGAGCAAAAGAGAAAAAAAGCGAGGAAAAAAACTCATGAATAGAAATCGCGTCGAATGATTACGTGTCCTTAGTTTCTCCATCCCTCATTGACAAATGGGAGCACGGCGAGCAACTAAAGTACAATGAGGAGGCCCATGACGTCTACGACCATGTACAACAACGGCATATTTTTTTTTCGCGTTCCCATCTTTCTTTTCCTCTGTCATGTGCACTCGTTGTGCAATGTAAACGAATGCAACGATAAACCGTGTCTGGGCTGTATATAGTGAAACACGAGGTCCACCATGGTCTACAATTCGGATGAGGGTGTCACATCGTACTCTGTTCACAGTGGTCCACAATTTTGGGCTAATAACACCAGTAGCGATAACATGCCAGAATCAGACGTTAGTGGTACCAAATCTGGACACCGAAAAGCGTTGGCGCGCATTTGCGTCGCATACACCACACTCTCTTCTACGCATCGAGTGAGGCATGGACACGTGTCTCGGGGTGTTGTACGCAATGCTATGCACAGGGCCCATAAAGCATCCGGGTTTGTGTCATAGCCAGCCATCTCGTGTTGCCGCTCATGTTTTCTCTTTCTCTTGCCACCTCCCTCCCTTCCTCTCTCTCTCTCTCTCTCCCTCTGTTGCGTTCTCCGGATCTATATATTCGCGTATAAACACGTGAACCCACCCATGCATAGGTTAGATCGTGAACCCGCCACTTTGGATAAACGCCCAAAACGATCGATTTCCTTTCTATTGCAGTTTCAGTATTGTTCATCGAGTTTATTGAATTTGCGTCAAATCTTGGAACGATTATGAACACGACGTTACAGGTTCTAATAGTATAAATTTTTTATCGACGAATCGCAACGAAAAATTGTTAATCGATTCTATTCATTTTACATCGTAAGTTTTAGTGCTAAAGAAAAAGTATAACATTTTTTCATAGCTTAAAACTGCAAAAAATCTTGGGTTGTGTTAAAGAAAAAGTAAATTCCTTAGCATTCCAGCTATAAATATTTCCATATGGTGGATTCGCAGTGTAATCATTATAATTATAACCAAGTGCTTTTTCTAAAAAACCTAAATTCTTCTTAAATTATTCTTAAAGGTTTATACCCGAAGCTGATGGTTTGACCTGAAAATGTGTAAATATTCTTTTTTTTTCTAGGACTTCTTATTTTAATACGAAACTCATTTTCACTTGTTTTGTGTTATTAGGCTAAAACCTATCATGCTTGCCATTAGCAGCATCTAAATAGAGCATGTGGAAACGTGCGTGATTCACGTGGATGTTGTTTCACCTGATCATTATACATCTCAAACATTCATTGACCGTAATGAATCTGATGATACATAAATTTATGTATACATATACTTATAAATATACTAGCGCATGCAGTCATCATTGAAAAACGTGTAATAAGCTATGCGAGCGCATCCGTGAAAGCAGTCCGCTCATTTGCCGCGATCGTTCGAGAAAGTTAATGGCCGTGACAAGAGGTGCGAGATGTAAGGAAAGAGAGTGGCCTCGTATAAAATATTGCGAAACAGACAGACATTCTGAACTCTATACAATGATAATGCCCTTTAACACGCGTCGTGATATATTCTCTCGGATGAAAACAGCGCGTTAATGATCGTTACATCTATCAACGCTACCGTGTTTCCTTACGGATGTAGCTGAGATAATTGTGTCGTAACTTTTATCATGCTGTGAAAAATGCGTCGCCTACCCGAGTTGCAAGTACCTTGTTGTATGAAGTGATAAAAAAAAGTACTGTTGCTGATCTCTTCCACCCTTGCTAACTATCTTATGTTCAAGCACCATTGTCGCTTAGTATAAATATATGACTAATAATCATTTGGTCAGAGCAAATATACATATTTTCCACTCAGCTATACCCTGCAACAGACTGGAACATTTTTTTCTTGAACAATAAAGAATAAATTTCGTACGTGTCATTAATGCAGACGCAATGGTAAAACTTTTATCCAAGACGTGTCGTTTCCATCTTGTTGCGCCTACCTCCAACCTCCGAAAAAAATTAATTTTCTTAGTACAGATGGAAAGTCGGAAAATGTGATGGATAGAAAAAATTGTAAGACGCAGTTCTGGTAAGTTGCTCTTTTACAACATCTTTTTTAATAACATGCCGGATTACCGAGAGACTTTTTACAGCCAGGATTACTTATCATTCGAAGGCAGAGTGGAAGTAAAAGTGCTTCGCCTTTTCCGACGTGGAGAGTAGTTCGTTCTCTCTTCTCTGATGGCTCATAGTCTCCGTGTATTTACACACCCACCCACATATGTGTGTGTGTGTGTGTGTGTGTGTGTGTGTATGTGTGTGTGTGTGTATATATAAATGTACTTTATATACATAAGGCACGTATCTCGCTAATATAGCATGGCTGGTAGCTGTCTCGTCTAAGGTATATGTATACACTCGTGTTTTCACCTTGTCTACGAAGAGAGCACTCCGCCATCCTGAGCCGCGGAAGCAAATCGCCCATTATTGTGCTATTGTATAATGTCCGTCTCATTTCCAACTATATCTGTAATGAAATCTTTCCCCGTATACTCAGCTACGGCTGTTATACAGCTTGGAGGTACATACCGGCTTTGCCTGGTAGTTGCCACTTCCTTGTGTTCCGAGCTTTTCCTCCTCTTTCGCGGCTTCCATGCTGTTGCTGATTCGTGTATTGTCTACTAGCAAACCTTGCAGGCCTTGTCCCATCTACGTGCAACGCGATCTTCGTATGGACTTTATCTTTAGGTATACCATGTATATATGATATATACACATATACAATACGTATCCGACTCGTGCATAGTCGTCCCTTTAATACTTGGTCCGCGTATCTCTACCACGGTGAATTTCTATACGAGATTATCCTTCGGGGTGACCTCCCCGGCCGTCAAGTCATACACCCAGCACATAACATGGCTCAACATGAATCCAAAGCACGAGGGTTGTCTCTTCCGGTAATACCAGTCTTTGAACACCTTCCATTTTCGTTATAGTGATAACACCCGTAGTATACTACATACTGAAGTAAGAGGCGAATTATAACCTCGAGCTTTACCCGTTAAGCTTGAGATCTTATCTACCGTATACGCCGCTCCCTCTACTCAATGATGCAAGTGTCCGCCAGGACGAACCACAACACTGCGAGATAGATGAAGCGAAAGCTTCTCATCATTTCACAACCCTCGTTCGTTTTGATGATCTCTTACCACTCTGCATGAAAATTTCTATAGCTTCTGCATATACATGCATTAATACTTATCGCTAAAACGTCTACAAGCTTGGTTTATATCCTTCCTTACACCGCAGTATCAGGAGTAACAACAATAGCTTGCTCCCAGCTGCTCTCCTTACACGACCATCGTATGATCGAGGTCGCATCGATAATTACTCGGAGTCAATTATTTCCGGGTGGAAAATGTATTCCATCTGATGGGTAATGCTCTTAGGACTGTGTGCACATTTGTTGGCTGCTGTTGCCAGCCCAGAACGATCCATCCGTGTATTTTCCACACCGGAGGAATCAGCCTCGCGAAGCCGATCGTTCGAAGAGTCGAAGGTAGACCATTGAACGTTATGCTATGGTATCAGCATGGTGATGTAATATACTGACGTTTATATATTTATAATATATATAGCTAGAGATCGAACAGGGAATACGTTCCCCGTAAATCGAATGAAATTATTCAGTTCAACGAGTCAATTCCTCGATGTTACTACATCCTATAGCGTCTTCTATATCGGATTTTATTTCTACTCTTTCATTCGATTGTCTAATAACTTTAGGCCACGGTATTTTTCTGCTATCGTTTTGTATCGGTTGAAATTTTTCAGCTGTGACTTCCAGTCTTGAGTATAGTTATCAATATTTTTCGTTTCTTGTCCAGAATTTATTGGTAAATATACGCGGACGACGATGATCTAATGGGGAATTATGTTGATTTATTTCTTAGACTTATTCGAGTTCTTTCTAAATATTGAAAATCACGATTCATATCGGTCCGGTACCGCAACCTCGATTCATTAATCTTATAAGTAAAATACTATATTATACAATTTTCTTCGATGATAATCCTATCCATCGTTTGTTCTATCTACTTACCTCCTTGCCGCTTTTTCTTTTGGTGTTTATCCTTGCGTTTCATCTCTCTAACTATTCTCATTACATTTGTGTAGCCATGCGATCCGTATGGGAACTCGAGTTATGCACATTGAATTTCTGCAGTTTCCAGAACGGTTATATCTGATTATGAGAGAATGAAAGATGGAGAGAGAGAGAGAGAGAAAGGAAGATGAAGACAACGAGGAAAGGTATAAATGTGTGGCACGCCCTTTAGTTACAGTCTCGAAGGTGGCTGGTTCTTTGCGGCTGGTGCGACGTACTTCTACTTCACTGTAGGTGTGCTCTAGGGCTTCTATCAACCCGCGCTACCTACGACTACCACCTACTACCGCTATACGACTTCCAGGACCATCCGCGGGTGATACTCTCGGCTTCCCCAAGCACAGACCATTGCCTTTTATATCCCTCTCTCGCATCATAGCCAGGTACCTTATACCATTCTCACTTTACGTGCAACTTTGAAAAGTACACGTACGTATATGTAGCGCGCTCCCGCGCTACACACCAGTGTAGCGGGAGTTCGCTAGAGAAAATCGAAAAAACCCAAAGATGTAAGATTCGGTATATAGGTATATCTGGCGTTATTCTGTAATAGGATATATATACGTAAACACACACAAACGTACCTACATATATTGTATTAGATACAGCCGACAAGAGTCAGTCGAGGCGGAAGTTAAGCGAGAGCGACTACGACGTCCGATGCGACGCCGACGTTGGTGGAGGGTACCTTGGCCGTTCCATTATTCAAATCCTCTCTCTACGGTTCTCTCGCTTTCTTGGCACATCGGCTTTCTTAACCAGGGCATGTATACCTCGATGCGCTCTATCGTTATATACATAGACATATATATATATACATACATACGACCTTATATCTTCATTCTCATGCCCGAACCACTCGAATATAACTCCTCGATCTTTTTCTCAATCGATTATCGGATTTGCGGCCGTAGTTATCGTGAATCACGAGTCAATGCGTTTTGTATTCAATTGTCTGTGGATCGTCCGATACGAAAGTGGCTGTATTTTTGAATCAAGACATTTTCCATTTTGTCGTGGTAAATTTGCATTTTATATTCGGACCTATTTATACTCGGAACGAACGAAGAAATTTCTTTTTTGTACTATTTTTCCTTCGTTTTGTTTTCACTTAAAGTGATCCAATCGAAAACTAGAAACAACGAAAAGTTTTCAAGTTTTACTCTAACACTCCAACCCGATCTCGATTCTCCCGTGGGAAAGATCGCACTTTTCACATCTAAAACAATGTAAGCCCATGTCCACTCCACTTACCTACGTGAAATTCTCTGAGCTTTGGACTTGTACAATCTCTTTGGGAAAATGGGTTCTCACGCCTTTCTTCACAGGACTTCAGTCGCCTTGGATTTTTTGTGAAAAAGTCGCAAAAATAGCATAGCCGTCTTTCGCTAATTCGTCACATCAATGATCCAAGTTTGATAAAATATATCATCAAGGTGCTAAAGCACCTTGAGCTACCGCGCTGAATCACTTTTCCCTTCTCTCTCCTGTTCTCCTTATTAGTCTTCGATATTTTTCTCTTTCTTGGCAACTGTAGAGCCATGCTTGCCAGCTATGTACATTGCTACATTGAGGTATGTGAATTTGATATGACCGAAGAACACGCTCTTTCATGAAATACGAGTTTCCCTCGCCCACGACCTTCCTCGGTAACGGCTGTATTATTTTATCCTTTATTGTATCGCATCATGTAACCGCTTGTCATGTTCGTGAATCCAGGTCGGTGAAGAGCTTCCTCAAAGCCTCGCTCTACACTACAATATAATCGCATCCTTATGCAAGAATCAATGATTGTAATATTGCTACAGCAATAACGTGACGAGTCATTTAGTGCACGTATACTCGAGTTTGATAGAGTAATTAAGTATGGCATAATTCGATTATGGGTGTGTATAAAATTAAATCGTTGCAACCGACTTTTATCGGTTCTTAGCTCAAATGGCAATCGGATATCATTTGGCGGTAATTTTACTCAAATTACAATAGGATTGAAGCAAGCATCTGTGTAACACAATGAGAAAAAGTTTTATCCAATCTATTCATTTTCAAGACCATCCCCATTACTAATGCCAGTTTAAGAAATAATTCCATTGTATTCCAACAATGTAAACTTCAACGTTGTGTATTTTATTTAGTTATTCAGAAATTATATATGCATTATTTGAATATGTTATATTATTCAAGTGGTGTACAACTAGTCGAGAACAATGTTTTTTCATTCTACGTCGTTTATGTATTACTCTCATCTTGTTCCTTTCAAATAACTAGGTATTTCTTGAAAAGTGCATGGAATATGAAAAATATGATGACTTGTACGATATTTCAGTTATAAGCGTTTAATAATAACGTGATTCAAGCCGCGCTTCGGACAAGAGATAGAAAATTTGCCAGATGAGCGAAAAAATCTCGTCTATGGGATTCAGCAGGATTTCTCTTTCCTCCACAGCAGCAAGTGGCAGCTGCTATTGCTGCTGTGGTCTTTTCTCTCTCTCTCTCTCTCTCTCTCTCTTTCTCTTTACTCCTCTTAACTGTCTGCATGCTGCCTAATCTCGGCATGAGCCCTTTAACCTAGCTTCGTAAGCTTTTCTGAGGGCTCAGACTATTTCGAGCATCTCCAACCTTCACTCTTTCTCTCTTCCTCTCTCGCTCCTCAAATCTTGGCTGCTGTGCCTTACATCCTTCCTCTCTGTCTCTCTTGTCTCCAACGTCCAACAGAGATTGAGAATTCTCCCTATTACTAGAAGGACCTTTCTACTTTGACTGACTACGGTCTACCGTGAGGAATTTAGGTATCGTGCAATATTTTCTGGACAGACGGATTATCATTTGCGTCTCGCCAGACATTTCCTGCAAACGGAGAGAAACTTCGAACAAAGGCATATGGAAATTTTGTTACCTAATGAGACCTATTGTATCTTCTATTTGGGTCATTAAAATCAAAGAAAAGTTACAATCTCTGGTGATCTTTATTCGCGTATTAATCGAATAGAAGGTTTCAATTACAAACGTTCGGTAACTGTCAAAGTATGTGTATTCGACAGTAAACATTCCGTTTCGTCGCCATAGCTCGAAAATTCCAGAGCATAAGAGTGTGTAATGCACATGCGTGCTCACAGATAGGAAAACGTTTGTCTGACAAACCGTGGCGAACCCGTTGACATGTACTCGTACGAATTCCAAAGAGATCTAGTGTACGAACGCATGATTGATCAGCCGGAGAGCTTTGAAACCAAAACCATCTATTCGCTCATTTACAAAGGGAAGCGTGAAGAGAGGTGATGCAACATTCGACTGGTTTCCTCTGTGTCCGTATTTTTCTTCTGTTTTTTTTATTTCAATCATCCTTTTTTCGTGCAGTCGGTTCCTTCTATTATCCGTATAATGAGAATGTATCGCGGAATTGGTCGATTCATACCCATTTTCTGTAATATAAACCGTTCGGTAGAAAAAGGCGATCAGTTTTCGTATGCAATTCTGCCACAGTGAGAAATTCCCGGTGACATATACATTGGTCTGCATCAAATGAATTCAAACGGAGCTTCTGAGATCATGTAGTTACACACACACACACACACACGCGCGCGCCCGCGTATATATGCACATACTGTAATACGATGACGACTATGGTGCATAGATACCCTCAGAGGCGCGGAGCGACCAGACTTTTTATTGAAAACCCCACGACCTTTATTAACTGATACACACACCGCGACGTCTTCGAGATAGTACACAATGGAAATGTAATATAATACATGTACGGGCGGACAAGCTACAAATCAGGCAGAAGCTACCAGAAGGAGTGAAAGAATTCAATGGTATGCTTACTAGAACCTATATTTTGTGATAATGCCATTCATTATACATCGACGTATATACAGAGTATCTTAAGCAGAATAATAAATAATGGAAACGATAATTCAGAACTGAGTTTGAATATGCACATAAAATGGATATTCAGGCCTTGTTCACATGATTTAACCCGTGGAAATTCTCTGGAAAACGTGTTTCCATTCACTTATGCACTGTAAAAACAAGCGTGTTGGTTCAAAACGTCTAAGGCGTGTTTATGTTGTC
>JABSMR010017715.1:0-10182 GCA_018902295.1 Dusona sp. PSUC_FEM 10030013
GATGTTATGATATATTCGTCATAAGAGGCAAGACATTATTATTTCTATCAATATGGCAATGACACTCGCAACTATATTATAATGATATAACATAGAATGAGAAAAAATGATAAAAATCGTTAAGAACTAAATTGTAAAAGACAGTAAAAGTGAGAAATTCTTCCGGCGAGATATGAATTGAATTTTAATTATTCGAACCCTAACGGATAAAAAAAAATCCCCATCGTCCAGTTAGTTCGTAAAGAGCTCATCTATTATATATTTTTGCCATGTAATATAACATTTTACATGCTGGATCACGAAACTAAAGTTAATAAAAGACATTCGCCGCAATGAAACTAACAAAATAATATCAATTATTTCGTTGATTGATATGGTAAAAAATAAAAAATTTCAAAGACTCTTCTCGAAATATGGTTAATCAGAAATGCATAATCCGTATTGTAACTTCTGCCTTATAGCGTTAATACGCAAAGAATAGAGATTGGCTTTCTCTTGGTACGATTGAAACGTATGTTGTAATCCGACGCGTGCTGTAGTACACAGTTGATGCTGATAGCGAAGAGAGTATGGTAGTAGCGAACGAGGGATTCCGGGCACGCTCGTGCCTCGCTGGAAAGGCGCCTTCTCGATTCTTCATCCAGCTCTTACTGTACATGCATACGTAATATATGTATACATGTAATACGTAAATTTATGCATATGAGGCATTCCACGCAATTTTGCGCGACTGTGATCCTGACCATTTTTCATTTTCTTAAATTTTTTTTGTAAAATACTTATTTAACAGTTGTTTAATTTATTAACTTTCAAGCGGATTCAATCGTCGAAAACAACATATACGTAATCTGCAACTGAGGACTCCCATATGATACATGATTTTAATTCCTTTAAGAAAAAATGTAAACTAATAAGGTTTTTGACTATTGAATCCATTTAAAAATTGTTAAATTAGCAATACGATTGATCAAAATAGTTATTAGTATGATTTTTTTTCGAATTGGTACAAAAAATAATGTTTTTTTGCAAAGTTCGGAATTTTTCTTTCAACTTTATCACATTCGAAATATCCTTAATAATTATAAAAGCGATAATATCAATTGAAATTATGTTGCTAACAAAAATTTCAACTCATTCTTAATTCTGAAGTATAAAAATATACTCATTCGACAAGAAACAGAAGCAGACTAATGTGCCCACGACGGCACTGGTGTTAGAAATCGTGTGACTGGTCTTACTATTTGAGAATTTGAAAAAAAAAAATTATAAAAACAGCTTTATCTTTGCAAAAACTTGTTTTATGAAGATATTTTTTTTCATGGTTTCGTGAAAGTATGCTTGAAAATGAAAAAAATCGATATAATAATATATGCCGATATCTTGATTAGTAGCAATACTTAACGGTATCTGAACGTTTCCGAAGTTCTAAAAGGCGAAATTTTTTGGTAAATAGTAATTTTTGCAAGACATGAGATAAAAATTGAATAATTTATGTGAATATTCCTTTAATGGGGATAAAAAAAATTCAGCAAAATGAAAATTAGTTGGGGTCCCGGCTGCGCGCTCTGTCGTAGAATGCCTCGTATATATACATATAACGTATGTGGTTACAAATATATATCATTGTACATGGTAGAGATCGTACCGAGCATCGGAAGCGACATCATGGAATGCACAAGTTGTCTGTCTATTGCTTTCTTACTCTCTCTCTCGCTCTCTCTCTCTCCTCCTCCACGTATCTTATTCTCATGTTTTCTACGCTCGTACAACAATAATAGCCAGATAGGACAGGATACGGGCATACACAAAGCAAATAATTGTTTTTTCCATCCATTTTGTTTTTTCAGGATCCGTTAAGATAATCTCTCTCTTTTTCTCTCTCTCTCTCTCTCTCTCTCTCTCTCTCTCTCTCTCTCTCTCTCTCTCTCTCACACATACACACACACACACACACACACATGCACGCTTCCCATGGCTCGCACAAGCTTGAGAGGGAACGGGATGAAATTAGGATTGGGATGGAGTTGCTTCTCCGCGGACGAAATCCTGGGTTCGGTGCAGGGATCAGTTGTATTCGGCATGTGTCGAACTCTGAACCCGTTAAAAACCCTTTTTGCTTAAAAATCGTTGAGTACACTTTCAGAAATTACAATTTTGTTGAAAAGTATTGTTTTCAAAAAAGCTTCGTTCGAGCACCAAATAAACTATTAAATAAACGATTTTTTTTTGTTCAATTGATTTCTGATGAACCAGTTAAGACTGAAAATTAATGATAGCGTTCCACGCGCTATCATTAATTAATATTTTTTAACGAAAGTTTCACGAAATGTTCTCCAAATATTAAATAAATACTTGGCAAAATACCGACAGCGATGGATGCGTGGTCGGTGTGTTGCTCCAGCGATCTCCTAAAGCAGCCTCGAGCGAGACTCATACATGGTTGTGTGACCGCTTAGCCATGCACCGGCTCGCGCATCAATCGATGAGCGGGAGACAGTTTTTCTGAGTTTCTGATGGCGCTAAACAACTAAAACCCAGTTAATTAACAATGTAGCCACCTGTATCGGCTTTTCTACAGTTTCTCTCGGCCTGTATCGGCCTTTCTACTGTTTCCCTTGGCCTTCGTGCAAGTACGACACAGTAATGCCTGAGGAAAGAGTGGCTGTGAGCAACATTCTTGTTGGGTCATGGAAATTAGTGAAGTGGGGAATGGGCTCGTAAAAATCCGCGAGGGTATACGCAGAAATAATGAAAAATACAAAAAAATGCTTGGCAAAATATTGAGCAAACGAGAAATACACTAATGATAAAAGAAAACAGTAATAAAAATTTTTTTTTGAATCTCTGTCTGTCCCTAACCCCTTAAATTACTCATCTCAGCGGCTGTTCTGATACTATTTTGAAATAGTACAATACATATCAATATACATGCCTCACAAATATGGGAAAGACTCAGCACTCATTTAGTGCACTGGTAAAAACCGTTTGTTGATAGCAAGTGTTCTCTATCTACTTTCAGTACTTTGCAGGTTCTGTGGCTATCATTGTGTATCTCTGAAATTATACGTTGGAACAATTTGGAATTTTCACAGAGTAATTTTTACATATGAAAGTTTCAGAAAATGCAAAAAATTAAAAATAGATTTTTCCAAATATCTAAGTGCCCCTAAAAGTACAGTTTATTATTTAATTCATCTGACGATTTCGCTTTTAAATCTTCGCAAACACCCAATTTTTATGAGACGTACATGTTTCTTATAATTATCTGAATAATTTACATTATTTTATACGAGGTATCTATTCGCGAAAGATCTGTATTTTCGCTTCGAATCTCTACCGGTTCAGAGTTCGCACAGAGCGTGGACTAAATTGCTTAACTAAATTGTTAACTTTATTACTTATTTATTGCTTCAAACAGCCGGCGACCCACTCTCAAATTGTACAGGCTTCGTCTTGTATGCTTCAATCCTTCACACTTAGATTTTTCACTCTAACCGTTTTACCGTGAGAGCGGTTTGAAATTAAAAAAAGTTGGCCAAAACCGTCATATTGGAGTATATAAGAGTGCGCCAGGGCTCGCGCTGGCTTTTTTTTTAAACTCGGCGTTGAGCCGTTGCCGCGTTTCTTGATTTAAAAAAATCAGCCTTTTCTTTAATCGGTAAGTTCGTGAAAGAGCCACATTAAATTGATAAACTGTATTTGACGGCTTTTCATCGAAATAGAAGTATGATACACCAGATCGTTGGGTATAGTCGATTTTTGAGTAGCATACCTGAACGAACATCAAGTTTATGTGAATTGTTCAATTTGCATTTCCCTGAAAATATTCAGTTTTTTTGTGAAATAGACGAAGTAAATTATTCGAATTGAAACTCAACAAATTATAGACGAACACCATTTTTGTTAATTACGTAATTAATTATATAAAGTATCACTAAGTATAAAAAATTATAATTATTTTATTACATCAACTGATGATTAAATATTGCAATGAGAAAGCACGGGATTTTTTTTTTAACACGAGAATTCTATCTGACCTGCAGTATTTTGAGCTGTAACATTTAGCGGATTTTTCTTTGATCGACTTCGAACCACCATCACCGATCGCTTTTGTAACATCCCGTATCTTGTATATTACACACTTCTTCATAAATAACCGAATACATATATATATAAATGTGACGTGCAGAAGATGTATATTATGCGTGCGTGAGGCAGATTCGTGTATGAAAGCCTCAAAACGAATTCCGGTCGCGTCGTTAAACTCCGCCTCCTTTCGGTGTGTAATGGATATGAAAAAGAAAAGAGATGGAGTAAGAAAAGAAGCGAAGGCCGATGAGGAAGAGATAGAAAGAGAGAAAAATAGTGAAAGGAGGGACGAATGACGAAGACTGGAAAAAGAGAAGAGGAAAGGACGAAGAATGAAGAAGAAGAAAAAGAAAAAGAGTGTGAGCCACTCAACGGAATATAATGGCTATCGGATTATTGCCCGGGCTCATCCGCGTGCGACGAATCGTTCCAAGATTACTTGCGCGCGCTCTCTTCTTTCTTTCTTTCTTTCTTTCTCGTCTATATACATCTCTCGCATCATAAACGTTCTTGTACTTGTACCAACTTCGATTATCCCAAATAACTCTCTCTCCCTCTCTGCGTAACACATGCAACCCTCGCCCTGTTTTTCCACACAATTAATAAATGTGTGCATATATTTTTCCTCAGCTCTCGTTTGTTTTCTTCTTAATTACGATAATTATGAGTTTTTATAAAAAAAATGCTTTTTCTCAATGGTCGTAAATTTCCAAGTTAATATATTTGTTCTGCAATTTACTCAGCCTCTCACCTGTATCGGGATCAACGGCGAAACTACTATTCGCTTGAACAATCGAGTAACGAAGCAACGAATTTTTTCCAATATCAGGATCGTTGGCGCTCGCTTTACCAATCACCGTCCCCGATGGCAAATTCTCCAACAATTCGAATCCGTAAAATTCCTTCTCGAAACGTGGCGTGTTGTCGTTTTCGTCCAATATTTTCACCAATACCGAAGCACTCGCTGTCGCTGCCGGTGAACCGTTGTCAGTCGCGAGTACTGTCAGCGCGTAACGATCAACCATCTCTCGATCCAACGTCTCTGCCAAATATATCCAACCCGTGTTTGGGCTTATGCGAAACGCCTTCGAACCCTGAAGACGATAACTCAGTCGGGCATTATTTCCAGTGTCCAAGTCTAATGCTGTCACCTGTAGTACCTGCAAACAAAATGTCAACGATTACTTTTTGACTTGAACGAATTCGTACGACGTTTATCATTTGTTCACGACACTAATTCAAATTAATTTTTCGTTCAAAATCCTCTCCATGCAGGCATTTATTCGATCCTACAAATTAATCGCACACCTAAAATAATGATGTCTAAGTTCATCGTTCGGATGAACCTTTATTCTTTATCTCATTTTTGAATATTCTGAATCAAAAAGTTGCACGTAATTTTATTTGTTGATTTTGTCGGTGGGCTTTTGGAAGATATATATTTCGTATTCTCAATATGCATAAAGATAGAGGCCAATATTTTTATGATTTTTTTAAATGTCCCTTTTTAGCATCCTCACTCCTTCTAACTATTCCTCCGTGGCGCAAGTGCAGCCGACATATCTCCACCTGTATCGCATTTGCCGAGGACGAAGGGAAACTGCAGAAAACCTTGCCTATACAGCGGGTAGGTACCGGCTTATTTCTTCGAGTGGCAATGCGAGTACACCAAAGGACACCCACCAGATGCGTTTAGGTAGGTACCACCTCAGCTGTGATGCAATGAGCCATCCACTATGCAGCTAGAGGGACACCATGGGCACGATGATAACTGTACTCGAGAGGTCCCTATAGCCACACAACAATTGCTCGTGCATCACAGAGGGCTATTTTTTGGACATGAATGGAAAGTTGGGGTGCGAACATGATTTAAAATAATAATGACAAAACTCCCCACAACGATCGCTGATAGTGAAAATCTCCTACTTATTTATGGAACAAAAGAAGCAAGTAGGTACAAGGGCAAGGAACTAGGGATATTACGTTCGAATAAACTCGTGTTGGAATGAACGGTATTATTTCAACTGGCGAGGTGCCTTGGTACTTCATGGTTAACGGAATCGAAGTAAGGTGCGCGATCGGATCTCGTACGCGTATACATTCGTCGTATTTCCCTTCGTGGTTTTTTTCCTTTTACCCGGCCTTCGGAGAAGAAGAACGCGTGAATGCAATAAGGAAGGGTTAAATATAGGTATATGTACATCTGCGAGGAAGTACGAGAAACAGAAAGACAGGATTGGGCGCGAATCCCTCGTAGTGTCGAGGATTCACCGCAACATCGAAGGATTCACAGGCAAACCGATGATCTCGAGAGGCTCTTTCTTTCTCTTCCTGGTTGTCCCGGATGAAATTACGCATCTGAGAAGATCAGCGTGACAGAGACAGATGGGAATAGGCATCGGGAGTGAAGGTCGACGAGAAAGAGACGTAGAATGAGGTACAGAGCCTGTGGTCGTTAACTCTTCGGACCACGACGAGATATTCCATACGACACCGTTTCCTCAACATGTATATATATAACTTTTTCTTCTTTGCTCTTATCCTCAATTCCTTCTTCGCCCAAAGCAACACCCTCGCAAACCGTACACGCGTTTTCTAAGCCCAAGCGGTCTTGAAACCCGCGATAGTTTATTTACGTAATAAAACTAATGTTCGTCCGGACACGAAAAATATTTTAAAAATGATCGACGGCCGTCATGATTCTTCAGGAATGAAGGAAAAAACTTGTGGATCGGAAATTTTATTGCATTTCTTAATTAGGGTAAAACACATGTGATTTCTATAATTGTAACTGAGTCCCGCACATTTGGTCGACGTTTTAAACTTTCACGATAAAATTGATTGTTCTATCAAATAATATCACTAGAAATATATTAGAATGGTAAGAAAAAATATCTTGCTGCTTAATACTGTTTTCCATTCGATGAAAAATAAAAAATCTTTTTTGTAACAGCCGTTTTTAAATAAATATGGAAATATAGAATTGATTACGAAATCCACTCATTCCCCGAGGTTTTATACAGTCTAATGAGAAAAAAACCGCACAGCGAATCTGAGGGTTCAAAAGTTGGTAGAGCAAGCATGAATGCATCGCAGTGAGTGTAAATGAAGCCCGTATTAAATATGAGTACGTAGAAATATATAGAGAAATAGAGAAAGAAAAGGACGATGAACAAATCCTCAGGTTGACAAGCGTGTAATGAAAATATTTGTCTTTTATTTTCGAATCGTTGTTGTGATTATTTTTCTTACTTGAGAATTGATCCTGGTGCCTTCGGTAATATCCACGTGATACTCGTTTCTCTCGAACACCGGGGGGTTGTCATTCACGTCCTGTACTTCAACTCGAATACTGAGGTTTGCGTTGAGTCCCCCACCGTCTACGGCACTTATCATCAAACTGTGCCTCTGCTGAGTCTCATAATCCAAACGACGTGACAGATAAACCTCACCGAGACGCGAATCTATGCCAAAAAGTTCTGCACTGTTTTGCACCAGCACGTAACGCAATGGCGTACCAGGAGTCAAGTCCGGATCACTCGCGTGTGTAACGTACAATGGCAAATGCAACGGATGTGACTCTGGCACCGATATCCGAACGCTACTGTTCGGAAAAGACGGCGAATTATCATTTACGTCCTCGACCTTGATTTCGACCTAAACAGAAGAAAATGGGAAACCGATCAAACTTAGCGCGTTTGCATAATCGGTCGATACAGTTTTAACAATATGGTATTGATGATTTCGTTGCAATCCAATAGAAATTCTTCCCACTTATTTGTTATTTTCTAATTTGAAAAATCGCTAATTTTTTTGCTGATAAGCAAATATTAAACTTGGATACTATCATCGATTGATACAACTTTTACGTTGTGAAACTGAAGTTTACACTGTTGAAATGCATAGAAAATTCTTTCTAGAAATTTTCCATCGCTTGAATTGGAAAATTGGCAAGTTTTATTTTACTGATTCTTGTTGGAGAGTTCCTACAACATGACCAGAAGGAATTTCATGAAATTTCGTAGCTCAAGACTGCGTAAAAGTTTTGGGTAGAGTTAACAAAAGAAATTTTTCTACGTCGAAACGATTCAAACGTTAACATTATTCTGTAATTTTGTTTATAGTTTCAGATATTACAAGAATTTATTAGGATTTTAACACTCGAAAGTTCTTATGTAAAGTTTGCTAATAGATGTTTATACAATTTTTTCGTCAAATTTACCGAATTGTAGGTTAAAAATCTTTTCGATTTTTTATAGTTCATATTCTACGTAGCAAAAAAAATGAATTTAATTTAATTTTCAATATTTCTTATGCATTATCGCTATAGGAGGAAAAAATCGAGGGTGGCGGATCATAAATATTCTTATTTTTGACGATCTTGGAAACTGAAACTTTTGTGGAAAAGTAAAAAAATCTGATTATCGAGAGTCAACAATTCAATGAACATAAATAATTCTTACTTGTGCAAGAATGATAATAATGAAGTGAGCGTTAAAAGCAGGATTGCACAATAGAATCAAATGTCGCATTAAAAAAAATCACTTCAGAAGAAAAAATAAAAGAAAATGTATCAAGGTAAATCGATGTAAAAGTAAAATTGGATAAAAGCAAGCTTTACGCACGGTATAAGAATGAATGTATGTTCATTATTCTCATGATTCATTTTCGATGGATCGTCGAGACACGTACCTGACAGTAACCGAGGGAGATTCCATTGCGTACAGCAACGCTGAGGATGTAGCTATCACGAAGTTCTCTGTCGAGAGATACTCGTGTCCGTAGTATTCCAGTAATCGGATCCATGATAAAATCCAACTGTTCTGATACCAAGTAAAATCGGCTCGGTAGTTTATCTGCAATGTGGGCAAAAAAAAAAGCAAAGCATAAGTTGATAATGCTTTAACGTAATATTCTCAATATAATGCGGGTGTCTTTGAGACAGATATGGGGGATGGATTTAGTTCACGAGTAGTCAAGGAAAGAAATAGATATTTCTGATCGAAATGTCGGTGTTAGATCGATGCTCCTCCGCATGTAAAACATCATCGATCATTAATTCTTTTTTTTTTCTCCAGCGCGGCGCAACAAATGATATAAAAAAGATTCGTAGGGTTATGAGAAAAGTGGTTACAGTAAGAGAGGGGTTTCACAATCGGTATAATTCAGTTATTATTTATGTTTCAATGTTTCCGCAACTGACAGTGTCTTATTGCAATTGGTATCGAGGTGTTAATATTCGATAGGTACAGACTGTCCGAAAAGTGATCACGGACTGTAGAAGGTAGTACGATCGGGTTATATTAAAGAGGAAACATTCAAATTTGCCACTAATACCCGAGATATAGCTTAACTTCTCATAGATTAGAATGGATGGCGACGTTTTTTCAAAATTTCACTATCTGTTTTGCCATGAATCTTCCGTGTGGACTTTGTGGCATTCTGTGCATTACTTTTAAATAACCGAAAAGAGTCCATTTTCATGTACAGTGACACGGCGAGTCTTAACTTGTGACTTTTAACTATTCTTTTCAATACGTAGCGTTGAGACTCTGTCGCGTCTCTCGATATATCTGCCTATAAATATTTAATGTACATAGAGAGTTGTGCGAGTTAACGTGTTTATATCTTTTTTAAAAGACATTCATCCAATGGAATTCTATAAGATGATCGTGTTGATGTATTTCAATATGTGATTCGACTCTGAAACGGGAACCAACTCTTTTTCCAACGGTCGTATGTCGCGAAAAGCTCGTACTTATACGTATAACATGATCGTCATATCACCAAGTTCGTATCTTCTTCACGATAGAAGTAAGATGTTACGACGTTCTCGTTTTTATTCGTCTGTCTGAGCAGACCGAACGACCGTGTACAAAATATTTTCCTCCCCCCCTTCGCCTTCTTTCCGACCCTTACCGATATTTACCTTTTAAGGAAGCAATCTTGTGAATCGGAACGATACGTTGGATATACACAATTATGTCAATTGTTTGCTATCAAATGGGCATAAAAAATACGATTCAATAGCTTCAGTCATGTCAGTCAATATATATATTCTATATATTCTAATATATAGTTCTTTTAACTTAC
>JABSMR010017726.1:0-10182 GCA_018902295.1 Dusona sp. PSUC_FEM 10030013
AATGCGTCAGCAAATAAATGATAGCAGTTGTTCGAACAAAATCATTTGGCTCCGGTCATTTAGTTGATTAATCTACAAGAAATTTTCATGATTTAGTTGAATCAACTAAATCATTAGCCATTCAACAACAAAAATAGTTGGATCTACCAATTTTTTGTCCAACAAAATGAATTTAGTTCGATGAACAATTTTTTTTTCTCAGTGTAACAATTGTATTTTCGTCTGAATTACTTCGATCATCGTAAATATTAAACATCATTATATTTAGATTTAAAATGGAGCAGTTGATACGTGCGGATGAGAATAATGACACGAATGTCACACTCTAAATGATACGAGCTCAAAATATTATTCCACAATATATCCGTCATATGATCACTCCAATACAGTGGTATAACTTTGTGCCAGGATATATTATGCGAATTATATATTAGTCATTGAATAGTGTGGGTTATATATAGTTTATTATATATTTTGTAAAATCTATACACATATGTCTGTATATTGGTATATTTATGACTTTTGATGCCTCGCGGGAGTTGACTTTCTCGCGCCTGGTGAACCTGGGGATTCTAGTGGCAAGTCGGTGAATGGTAAAGGACATCGAATTTAGCCCACAGGGCATGGCGGTTATAATGATTCATTATACTTGAGACGAGAGCACGCCATAAGAGCTGAAGAAAAATCTCAGCATCCGGCGACCATTCACACTCGAGCCCACTTGCCCCAATACTCCACACATATTTATATAGCAAAGAGACGTAATTTTCCCACATCTTCCTCTATAATGAGATCGTAAATATAAAGACTCTAAAAGTTGAAGGATTAAAGTATTTATTGGTCGGTACAGCCCTTGAGAGAAAGAAGATTTTATAATGAATTTAATTAGTGTCGAATAAAAAGCACGGAGAATTTCGTAACGATTTATTTTTTCCATCAATTAATCTAATTAGGCTCTTCGTTATATTTGAAAAATGAAGTTTCGCTTGAACGTTCAACTTTTTTTATTCTCAATTGAAGAAAAAGCTCGAATAACGAATAAAAGTTCGTAGCCGAATTTCATGCTTGATTGTTTAAATAACACGATTTTCGAAGACCATTGAACTTTTTTTTTCATATTTTAACGTTGAGCATCTTTGCAGCAAAAAATAATTTACGACGATCGTTAAATTCCTGGATTCTCGAAATAATGTTCCAGTCGGGTAGGAGCAAGGGAGGGATAAGCAACAGGATGCGATTTCTCAATGTAGTTGAACTCGATTTTCGAAGCGAATAAGCTCCTTCGACCAATATTAGACTCATTGTCGACTCTTTGTCTGTGTCTCCTGAGCGGAGAGGCTTTATGGCAAACACACTTGTATTCCACAGCTCAACCAGCCCTGGGGCTCCGTTCTTCCAATCCTATAGACCGCTCCCTCGAGTGTTCGAGAACTCTTGTAAACGATATATACATGTATAGTACACATATATGTAATTGCTCCTCTCGTTGCGCAATCGGGGAGATAATGCTCAAAGATCATTGTCTTTTGTGATCATAAATGTGCCAATTTAGGTTGAAAATAACAATTAATAGACAGTTCAATCGCGCTGTATATTATCATGACTTTCGTACATGCGAAGAGCCTTCGGCAGTGGTTGAAAAATTTAATTTACGGTTTTTCACAGTCTTTCATTTTAATATCATTACCGAAATTGTCAATTTTTCTTTAAAATGATTTTCGTTTTGAAATTTTCCCGAACGCTGTCAAAAACATTGATTTAAAAAACATTTTTCGCACAGTTCTTCGTTCTCTGATGTAGTCCCGACTTTTTCGTCTGCTTCCAACGACTGGCCTTTACGACAAAAACTTTAAATATCATCTAAATAACAGTCTAACGTGCAACGATGACTATTGTCATATGCAAAATATGAGCAAAGTGAATACAGAGTCGTACGTTGGAACCAGAAGAGGCAATAAACCTGAGATCCGTGACGGCACTTGTTGCAAACTCGAGAGTACGAGCAGTTAAAAAGAAGGAAAAAAGTACAATAAAAAAAACCGGTCGACCCACCGCGAAATATTTAATACTTTGCTCACAGCGTCGAGTGCCTCGCGAACTTTACGTGTATATTCGTATTTAACTTGTATATGTACCGAAGTCCCTTCTAATTACCATTGTGAAATATAAATATTAAGTACACGCGTTCCATACGCAACCTGTAATAAAAAAAAACATATCGTTCATTGACGAAATACCGAACGTTTTAATTTCCAATACTCCACACTCCATGTCATTTAAACTATCATAAATTCTATGGATGAAGTACTCCCGTAATATCATTTTATTTTCGCACTTTACAAGCAGCACCTATAGTTTTTCACCTAAAAGCATCGACGTTTGAAAACCTTTTCTCAGTTCTATTTAGACCGCTTCACCTTCATCTATTCGTTGCATACAATTTTTCATGAAATTTAAATATAATTTATGAAAATATTGTGGATAGTTTGGGGAATAAAATTTTCTATCACCAGTCACAAAAATTAGCATGGAATTTAAGAAAATCAATGATTTCCCCGATGAATTTCCCTGCAACGTGGAAATTGGTGATATGATTTTTGTTTTCTTTTTTATTCAATAATTTGTACGATTTTTTGTCATAAGGAAATTTATAACAAAATGAAATCTTGTTCGCACTAAATCCTGACTTTTCACACACAATTATGTACCCTACAAATTACACGAGCACTCAATATTCATACGTCTCATCGATAAACTCGGAAAATCACCTCGAGGCACAATTACGAACGTTCACACCTCGTGAAATAAATTTTCCGCGAATGGAACGGAATGGCGTGTGTGTCTCGTTTAGGCGTACCTATCATCGAATCACGATAAAACGTTGAGTCCACAGTTTTTAAACGCGATTCATGAATCTCTGTTCCATACATCGTACACCATGATAATTTGCATGAGAAAGTCGTCAAATCAAAATCAGACATTTTTAATAGACTTTTTATCGTGTAATCGTTTTATTTCTTAGTGTTCGGCTAAATATATATGGGAAATAGTATTAAATGGTCGATTACTACCAACAAAGTTATAAATTAAGACAAATGTAAGAAAATGTTAAGACAATAGACGTTTAAAAAAAGTCAAATTGCAAAACGTTAATAAAGGAAGAAAAAACACAACGTTAAAAATTAATTTGCTACATAGCGATCCAGGGGATAAAAATCAACAATAATACCGTTGATAATCAACGATTGCCATATTGTCTTCAAATCTATTCACACTTTTGAGCGAAGGAAATTAAAAATGAAATAAATCTTCATTACTGATCGGAGATAAAAAAAAAAATTCCGTAACAATTTGACATAAAAAGACTCTCATTACTAAACGGTCTTAAGGTATTTAGTAAAATGCACAATTGCACGATCTTTTAGAGAAAAAAAAACCATTCGTTTCTGTGCGAAATCCGTTCTAGTTTGACCCGAAAAATTAAAAACTTCTGAAAGAAATAGTGAGCATAAAAAAAAGTGTCTGAATACATATGATTTTAATGTGAAAAAGAAAAAGAAAAAAAAAGTATTGCGAAAGTGCACTTTTTCGAGTGCATTCCCCTTCCCTTTTTTGCTTCCTCAGCAAACACTTTACGCTCGAAAATGAGTGAATGACCAAGCAAAAATGCACCTTAAAGAATATCCGCCGAACATTGTCGTTCGTTCCGCGGCCGCGACCGTTCAAAAAAACATTATTCGTAATTTTTGACAAGTGGCTTCAAAGAACGAAATTAGGACAATTTGCCATTAAAGGAGACGTATTACTAAACCCTCTGGAAACGTTTGGTAATACGGTTATTACACGTTCTTACGAACAACAAATGAATGAAATCCGTTCGAGTTTGGCACTCGGACAAATGTCTTCTTCGTCAATAAAAAAAAAAAAATAAAAAAAAAAAACAAATCCTCGGGGGCATCAACGAAAGTGAATCGAGCTGGCAAACTGTGCCAGCATCTGTAAGGATCTTTAGTAATGGTCGAGTATTATGTATTTGATTTCAAATCGGGTGGCCGGAGCATAGGTGAGGTTCCGTGCAATACCAATTAGTGTTGCTACGTCTATATCTATATATATGTTGAATTTTTATACTTTATATAAATAAATATATACACATAGACACATACTCATAATATGGTGTCTCTGGAACGGAGCATAAGAACGTAACGCACGTGGCGATGACTTGGGGCTGTGGGTCGCAAGGCCCCGAGGGCACGAAAATTGCGAGCTAATTCGAGATACACGCTCGGGCGAGTGATCCGAGGCTTGAACGCGTTCGACGAGAAATATGTAATGTGCGTATATACATATACCTTTTTTTTTTAGTTCTCTCGAGGACACTGGCCTTATGACACGATCAAAAATAATCTCACACTATATATATATATACATATATATATGTATGTTATACACACATTTTATACCACGAAACATAATTACAGGAACGTAATAGAAGTCTGATTGTTATAGTCACGTAATTCATCGGCTCCGAACAGTTCAGCTCTCTCATAAACAATATTTGATTAATACGAAATATTTTGATCCATAGTCGTGACAGCTGCAAAAAAAAAACATTATTTGTCAGGACGAGTTCTCGTTTGCGCATGGAGAAATCGATCAATTGTGCTTGGAATCGCATTAATGCTTTTTTTTCTTTATTGTGGGTTCGTACTCGAGTCGATTTTGTTCGAATTGAAAGCGACGATGATTTAATCATTTTTCAAGCCCTTCAAATGCGGATAAAATTAAAAATATCATTATTTTATAAATATTGATTTACTTCAGACATTTGAGTAGTTTTCGCGATGTGGAGTTAATTGAGTCAAAAGTTTATTGAGTAAAGATTAGAAATTTTGTAACTAAGATTACAGGAGAACAGCGAACTGTTCGCCTTTTCAAAACAATCTTTTTGTATCGTTTGGAATCTGCGATCCTTTTTTCTTCAATCGCTGCTCGTAGCTTATTTTTTATTTTTTCATAGTCCTTTTCTTATACATATTTTGGCATCATTAATTATCGTTATTAAGAGCACGAGCGCGTATGAGATCGATCCGCGCGATCCCTATTGAGCTCGACACGCTCGCCAGTGTATAAGAGCTCGCTCGGTGTAACACATAGCAATGCAATGATAAATTGTTCGGGCCATTAATCTTTGTCCGAACGAAGGACACCAAAGGGGTTGAGGGGAGAGCTATGCATGCCAGAGAGGTTAGAAAGAGATTAACAAATTTTGAGGGCTGCAAATCTACTGTCAATTTATTTGAATTGTTATTCGATAATAGACGTCGAAGAAATAATTGAAAATTGACAAATTTGCGAAATCCATTTTTTTCAACACACTTTTGCGATCTTCAATCATCATTTTTAGCTTCGTAACTATTTTTATATACAACAAAATATCTCGTAAGAAATAAAAAAAAACATTTTTGGCTTTCTGAAAGTTCGAAATATTTGTTCCACCCCTCGAGGACACGTATGATCCTTAAGCCGAGTATAATTTGAATCCTCTCGTACTTAGTATTCTTAAAAAAAAACCGGGTAAATTGAGTAAAAGAGAGTTAGACTCATAGCAAAAATTGAAAAAAAGCCCACTGTGTTGGGAGGGTTGCGCAATAGCGAAAAGACGCGCGGGGATCGCGCATGCGTTGTAGATCGCCCGAGGGCCTGGGAGACCTTGCCTGCGTGCATGAGAACTGGGCCGCCGGGCCCGATCTCGCGCTCGGGTCCATCGTACCCGAATCAGATCTGCAATACACGCGGAGAGTAAATGGGCGACCACGTTAAATCCAATCTAGACTATTTCTTTCGATCTTCGCCAGCGCTCGCAAAGTACAAGACGAAACGACGATAATTACGATCTTCGAACAGAATGGCGGATAATATAAATGATGCGTTAGATAAAATGTTAAGCGGACAGAAAATTCGAAAAGTGTTTTTCGAATTAGCAGATTCTAGATTTTTTAAAAAGTTCAATTTTTCCCAACGAAATGAATCTCAAAATTCATCAGTTCTGATCGTTCGATAAATATAATAATATTATAATAATTACATACGATTAATTCATTAATAAATCACCCTTGTTTGCTCCTTAAAATAATTGATTAGCTATAATAAATGGAAATAAATCGTAAAGTGTATAAAATTGGAATTGACGAGGGTATTTTAATTGTTTGAAAGGTTCTGGGCCCCATATCTGGATGCCACGTAAATCCAGCGGTGAGCGTTGGTCTTCTTGCGAGCGGTAATTGCACTTTACTGAAAGCATTGTGTTACGTGGTTTGTCAGTGTTGCGGAGCGATTGCCGGTGCAGCGATACTAAAGGTAAAGTATTTAAGTTTTCTCCTTCTCATCTCTCGGTCTTTCTATTATTATTTTTACCATTGTCGGTCTCTAAAATGTTGTGCTCATTTATTTGGAACTTTAGTTTTATTTTTCAATTCTCTGGAATATCGCCACGGGTATCACATCTTTTTTATGCACACAATGATCAGCCTGCTCTTCCCCTCGGTTATACATTGGGGCGACGAGCGCGTGGCAGCCTCCGGCTATGGATCGACCGTATGGGTCGACCTCTTTACCATTTTTACCACGTGTTGGTATATAAATATATATAAAAATTGCTTTTGTATAGCAAAAAAGAAAAGAGAGAAAAAAGAAACAGTTGTACACACATAAAGTATAATACGAACGTGAGTCACATGTGGCAAAAAGGTGCAGCAACGAAGAGCGAATTGCCAAGGTTATTACGCCGGGATACCGTGATATGGGGGACCCGGTCCCACGACCCCCGAGCCATCGAGGAATCGAAAGGAGAAGATCGCTCACGATTTCAAACGCCAAATCGCTCATTTCGTATCTTCCCCTTTCCTTTTCTTACTCGCCGACGTATTATTCCTCTTTTTTATTCAAAATAACCGGTATCGATACCCTATACACAAGTACAGAATATAAAATATCGTCGCAAAACACTTGGAAGACGTCTGCATACACGTAAGAAATGAATTCTCATCGGAAACATGGCTTCTCCTTTCTTGTTTGTATGTGCTCGTGATATTACATAAAATAACGTTACATACATATATAGAAAGGGGAGATTTTTCTTTCGTTATACATACGAGCGTGCCAGGCGTGTACTCGCGCGACGAAAGTCCTTTGCCAAAGCCGACTCAATTAAAGTGTCACTAACCAGGGTCAAGGTCTCACAAGGCGCATTTCGTATCCGCGCAGCTTTTCTCGCTTCTCTCATCTCGGGAATCGGTCCATTCCTTCCCGCAATCCGGTCGAACGGGTCGTCGTGTACACTCGAGGATATTACACGACTGTAACGTATATATGTTGTGTGCTGTAATTTACGCTACGAAAAAAGCCCGTTACATGAGAATCTGTAACGGAAAACCGATCGTCTTTTTTCTCTGGTCATTTACACTTATTATTTGAATAATAATTACGACATTACATTTTCATGGAAAACCCGTTTTTTTATTCATTTAATCGGATTCCCGATGTGTATTTATTGATTTTGACAAATTTTCAAAGGCATCAATTCCACAACAACGATGGGCCTCTGGTCTGGGCGCGACGAATCTCGGCGAAGACGTCGAGAGCGGTCAAGGCCTCATGATCGAAGCCATCGTCACGTTTCTACTCGTTCTCGTCGTTCACGCCGTGACTGATCCGAAAAGAAGCGACACAAAGGGCTGGGCACCTTTGGCCATTGGACTTACCATTTCCGTCGCCCACATGGCCGCCGTCCCTGTCACAGGGAGCAGCATGAATCCCGCGAGAACACTTGGACCCGCAGTTATCCTCGGAATGTGGTCGAATCATTGGGTTTATTGGGCCGGTCCCTTAATCGGTGGTATCGTTGCCGGCGGTTTGTACAAACTTGGCCTTAGACCGAAAAACAAGGAGGAGGATGAGGCCTCGTACGATTTCTAACACTTTCTTCTTGCTATTGCCGCAGCCGAATGGGACGTTGGCACAATACGTACGAGAGATTCATTTTCCGTATCTCATGATTTTCACGAATCCGATCATTTTTCAGATTAATGATCAAACTAACAGAGAAAGAGATTTAAAAGAGAAAAAACATAACGAAATAACAATTAAAAAGATAAAACTCATTACGGATCAATCAACGATTGCAAATCATCGACTAATCGGCTGTGAAATAACGATCGTATATGAATTAATTCATATTGTTTGAAAAACTACCATGAACCTGATCGTATTTTGCAGAAAAAATCTGATTGGTCAAGCTTAATGGCAATTTCAATGAATCGAGTACAATCAATGCGAGTCAAATCCAATTGGGTATCAGCCGGATGGGAAGCTGATGGTGTAAAAACGGCAGAGATCAATCGCTTCGAAGAAAAATATTATCAAATAAATAATAATAAAAAATACCTTATTGTACAAAAATAGAATTTTCGTGTCGAACGATTCGGATCCTCTCGTTTTTTCTTTTCGTTTATACAAACTTTTGTTCCTTTTATAATTGTACTCGAAATTAACCCGAAATCCCGGTAACAATACTCATACGAAGCTCGAACATTCACAATTTTATTCTAAGTCGAGATTTCCTTTGTGGAAACAAAAACAAACGGATAATTGGATTTCTGCAGGGCGGAAATATTTACCGTCGATATTCTCTCGTAGTTTTAACGCATCAACCATACAGAATATATATTTTAAAACAGTTATCAAACAAACAAAAAATCACCATCGAAATATCGTTACATTTAAAAAAAAATTAGTTAAAAAAAAAAACATTATTAAAACAATAAATGGACCACTGATTCTCATTACAGCCTCGATATTCCTAGTTAAATATATCTATTCATTATTGTTGTAATTGCGTTTTCGATTCTCCACTTAAATATCGAATAGTTCAATTTAAGAAATGTATATATTGTATACTTGTAAATTTAAGCTTTTTAGGGATAGATTTATCGCATACGCACACGCGACATACACAAATACACGCGAATATAATTATATCTTACGTACATAATGTTTTTGTATTACACGCTCTAAGTGTTGAATCAATAATTCAATTTCGATTATTATAAAGAAAAAGGACATCCTAGTACAACACCTTAATTATTACGTTGTGTATTATTAAGCTCATCATCTTGAGCCTGACCTTAAAAACGTATTTCGAACGGTGCTTCGTTTTAGATTTGCTCGACGAATGTAACTAATTGATCGTAAATGAGGAATTTATTACTATAAGCGAAAATCTATTCGCCTTGAAATTTGAGCTAGCTTTTTTATTATTACGATTCAAAGTCGACTGTCGATCAAAAACACGTGCATTGCAATTTTATAGGGTCAACGTTGTTACCCTCGTACTCCAGGTTGACTTCATTCTTTATAATTACGTAACCTTCTATATTGTCATACGTGTTAGTAATTAAATTATGATTCAATCGCAAATTCTATGACTTTTTATTTATTACCCTAAATTTATCCATTTCGATCAATCCCTATTTTTTTTTTCCAACTTTTCCTTTGTATCGTTATCTTTGCCACGAACTACGAGGCTCCTAAATAATACCCATTTAATATTTGCTTTACGTTGAAATGTCCAGTGTACCAGCATTTTTTCCACTTTTTATTTATTAAACTACTTTTTTAACAAGAAATACCAGGTTTTCAGTTTTTCGTGAATGTAATAAAAATAGGAACGGTAATTATTTGTTAATTGCAAAAATCCCAACCATAAACAAATAGTCTAATTTCGTACTTTTTCATGAAAAAATGCATTTTCTAATAATCTATCAAGCAAATCGAAATGACAATTTTTGTACAAACTTAATACACTCCAAAGTATTGTACAGAATTTTTGCAAAATTTTTCCTCTTCTTGTTTTTGGTAAACAAAAATAAAGATAGAATAAGTTTTTTATTGAAATTTGTATTTTTGAATTTTATTATGCAAAAGTGGCAAAATTTCAAATAGATCGTACTTAAGAAAAAATGTATGCATGAAAGGGTAAACTGTACTCGAAACAAAAACTGTCGAAAAAAGGCAATTTTTTTGTGATATCTTGGGAGGAATTTTTTCAGTAGGCCATAGTGAGCAACTCGGGTCAAAGTATTAACTCACATTCATTGATTTTTGGGTCTTTCCAACTCTAAA
>JABSMR010017737.1:0-10180 GCA_018902295.1 Dusona sp. PSUC_FEM 10030013
ACATATATATTTATATACTATACGCTAACTATAACCACATTGTTTCCGCACTGAGTAATACACATTGTGCAGGGTGTTGCGTACCACAAGCTTTATCCCTTTTCCTTCCTCTCTCTCTCTCACTCTCTCTCTCTCTCTCTCTCTCTCTCTCTCTCTTTCTTCTACTGTTATTATTTAAATTGTTCGGATAACATATAGGGACCAAATTTTCATAGAATATAAATTGGAAAAATCAAAACAATTTGAATGATTAAAAGAATTATTTTTGAAATTATTTATCATTTATCTTTTTTTCTGTTTGCACTATTTGAATTTTGAAGTTTTCAATGCGAAAAGAGACGAAAGGCAACACATATTGTGAGCTAAGAAAAATGACACTTTAGAGTCTTGTCTAACTACGAATTTGCTCTCGTCTCTCTCTTTCACTCTCCCTCTTTCTCTCTTTCTCTCAGTGGCTGTTGGTTGCAAGATATTTTTACGTCGAAGTGGAGCGACTCGAGAGTGCTCTGGTAACGCAAAAGCAGCAACGCAGAATATAGAGAGACCGAGAAGTCTTCGGCCTCTTCTTGCTTCTTCGCGTCTCCGTGGATTTTCGTCTCGTTGTCTTCGTGGTCGACGTTCATCCGCCACGCTACGAAACTTGTACACGTATGTTGATTACATACATATATTCATATGCATGCATATACATATATATATATTTATATAAAAGTGACCGAGTGGGAATCGTTTGCCACGCCACTAAAATTCGAACCACCGTGACGCGACCGCGAATACCCACACACACGTGTACACATTATTTTGGATACTGGACAAAGTCGGGATTTAACTTAGTAGTTAGGGATTTAACTTCAACTAATATTTGTTTTTTTTCCAAGTAGGTCAAGTTGATATACAATATTAGTAAAAAGAAAATACAATAAACCACGAACATGTACTTTCAAAAATATTTCTTACAATCTGTAGCCAAAATTTGTTTTTTTTTTCTGAACGATGGGCACGAATTGCATTGGAGAAAAAAAAAACACAATTATTATTGAAACTTTTTGAGCGTTTTTCAATTTTCGTGAAACTAATTCGTATCAATTTTTTTTCTATACGATAAATTTATTCGAATAATGGTACATTGAAAACGGATCCGCAAAATTTCGGGTCACGTATGAATTTGGAGCAAATTTGGGTAAAAGATAAGTGTCGCTACTTAATTGAAGATGGTAAGTTTAAAGAGCTCTATCGCTCTATTTTGTATGTGAGTACATTGTTGCAAGAATTGTGGATAAATTCGTATCGATGCTCGAAGATTTTCGAAGCGAGAAAAACTCGTCCTCGTGATTCTATATATATAAAATTTAGTAGGCACGGAGATGAGGGGTTGGATGTTGTTTTGTAGAGCGGGAATAGATATTGGTCGTGGGCTCGAGGTAAAGCTGAGGAAAGTGCCACTATTTCTGACGCGGGGTCCGCGCCCGAATGAGACCGAACGAGATAAAGTGAGATCTTTGGGAGAAAGAGAGCAAAATTAACGAAGAGAGAAAAAGAGTTAAAGACGGAGAGAAGGAGATAAAACTAATCGGTATAAAGAGAGACGGAACTTTCTCTTTTTCCACTTGCATTTCCCGCTCTCGTCACTCTCTTTACTGCCTTTGGTTATAGTGTCGACTTCCAATGTTTCGTCTCCTATTTTCCCTGCTCTGACTCTCTCTCTCTCTCTCTCTTTCTCTCTTGTTTCTCTTAGTTTCTCTCGTCCCGAAGCAGCAAAACTACATGGACGGGGTCACGAGAAAACTCTCTTTTTGCTCGAGTAACTGAGAGAGACAGAGCGCGTATGAGGGAGCGAGAGTAAAAGCTTTCGGAGCTTTAGTCAACGTTAATAGAGGACAGAAAGATTCGCTCTCGCTGTCGCGAAGCTGCCAGGAATAACCGTCAAGATGTCACACTTCCATATAGACATCGAGTTGTGTTGAGCTGCCTGCTCTCGATAAGCTTTCCTCTCTTTCGCTCTCTCTCTCTCTCTCTCTCTCTCTCTTAGCAACCTCGTCAGCAGCCAGCATTTCAACTAGTTATATATAAAGGACGTTTTTGCTGATGCACTGATATTCTGAACATCTGTACCCATCTTTCTCTCTATATCCTGGTAAACCAGAAAAATGAAAATACATGTCTGCAAAAACGAAAAAGAAAATCACAAGATTTGGAGTACAAAATCCTGGTTCCCATATTTTATTTTCAGACAAAATCAACCAAAAGTATAAAAATAAAACAAAAATATATTCGGAACTAGCATTTCAATTTTTCTTTTTTCTTTTATAAAACTGACCAATTTATTTATTTATGTGACTTCGATTTAAAAACTTTCAAACTCATGCATAAAGAAGAAAGTAAGGAACCAAAGCCAATAACCGAACTTCTTAATTCATAATAAAGAAAAATAGAAAATTGACTAATGTGAAAAGTACTCTCTGACAAATCAGTGGATGATGGGTCGCGGAAAAGTCGCGAGAAACGAACGTGCCGTTGACTCTGGGGAATTAAAGACGCGATCCGAGGAGAACATCAGCCGACATCAGCATCAAGTCTGTTGTGAAGAGTTTCTACCCGAGAAACTCAACTTTGGCACACCTGCCAGTATTCTCTTCCACTTAACCCGGTTCTCCACTTTATCATGTTCTTTTGACTTTTAACGGTACCATTTAAACAATTTGTGTTTTCCTTAACAATATGTCAAATCCCCGAATAAACAAATAAAACTACAAATTTGTTAACCTGTTAATGTATCTGTTTAAATTAACAATTCTTTAGTTATCGTGGAATAATCCAACAAATTCAAGTCGAAAACCGTGGTAACAATAGTTGAATGAAGGAAAATCCCAATAAATGTATTTAATTTTAAAAAGAGATACAGAAAATAAAACTAATGAAAATAGCTATCAATAATTGTCATAAAAAATAACAAGTATGCTTCACGAAATTTGGATTAGAGGAAAGTTAAATTGAATTGTGCTATATATTGATCACTATAACGATAAAATATTTGGCACCATTATTTGATAAGAATGGATCTTATTTTTTCATGATAGAGTCAATTTAATCTATATAATTGCGATAAAAAATAACGGATGTACGTTCAAAAATAACTCAGCGAGAGTTTATCGATATTACGATAAATTAATCTGAACTATGTTTAAAAATAACTACTATTTTTTTTCTTCATTGTTTCTTTTATTAGAAGAATTTATCGATGTCGCGAAGATTGCGTATCGCGATTGTTTGATCCTGATATAAAATGGTGAGTAACTGGAGCATAAATCTCGTAAAGAATGAGATAGAAAAAGAAAAGGAAAATGTTGAGATCGGGGGAGAGAAAACAAACGTTGAGAGTTTGGCCGAAGACGGGAGCCGAGTTTCGATAGGATCTTACGTCGAATTAGAGACTCTCTCCCTTCTCTTTCTCTCTCCTCGTGGTCCACGTACACGCATTTATATATTGTGCCATAAGAGTCCAAGATCTTGGCATAATCTCATGCTGCGATTCACATAACCGGCGAAGATAGAGAGGAAAAGAGAGAGAAGCGAGAAATAAAAGCGCAGGAGTGAGAGAAAATACAGAGAGAAAGAGAGAGAGAGTAAAGCGACGACAAAGTCGCTCTGTCGGTCTTGGCCAGAGATCGTGAGCCCATTGTCGAGAGAGATAAGCCCCGTCTCGGAGGACCTCGACGCCTTTCCTCTCTAGCTACAGCGACGACAACGCGACCACCCAAAGAGCTTACAGCAAGAAGAAAGAGAGAGAGAGAGAAAAAAAAGTACTCTCTCGTCTTTACGCGAGTCCGACGATATCGATGAATGACAAATGTCCTCGAGAAGAATTTCCTCCCTCCCTTGCTCGATCACTCGTCTCTTTTACTCAACGAGAATCCTGGAAAAATCCTCTTGGCACCGGACTAATTGGCGATGAGAGAGAAAGACGAGCGATAAGGTCGTAAACGCGTGCGTGAGTACGTGCAATGCTTTCAAGTGTCGACGATGCAAACCGTGCTAAAAGCAGAGAAGAATGAAGAAAGTAGAGTAAACGAAAGGAAAACGGATGAATAAAAAGCAATAAACAAACTGTAAAGAAATGAATAAAAAGAGAATAAAGAGAACACGGCAAGTGGTTGACAAAAAAGGATGCAGGAAAAAATGAGAGAAGAATGAGAAGGCAAAGTAAAAGGAAACTAAAAAGGAAAATTTGCGAGAAAAAGATAAAAAATGGAGTCTGTGCATTTGTGTCATTGGAAAGCTCACTCTTAAAGGTACAATCTTAAGGTGCGTGTACACGAGAAACTGCAACAACCAAACACGTCTCTCGATGGTGGAACAAGACACAGAGACGCAGAGGCCGGAGCCACGTATTTAACACCGCGGCCGGACTCTCGAGAGACTCGCCAGATATGTGTCGTCCTCGTCGCCGTTCACCGGGAACATCGAAACGAGACGAGGGGGCGGAACGGAATGAAGACAAACCGCAAAGAAGAAGATGAGAAAAGAACACACACATGCTTCATCGATTGTATACGAATGATCAACCACGACGACCGCTGATCCCCGAGAGAGATCAAAGCCAGAAAGAAGATGAAGAATCGGCCAATGACACATACAAAAAAAACCCTCCCTATACATCGTTTTTGACGTACGAACAACGTGTCGACGAGAAAATTTCTTGCACCTCATGTGTTAACGAAAATTCCATTGTTGTTTGGCAACTTCGAAAAAAAAACTTCCTTTTATATTTTACATATACATATGAAGAGAAATTCTTGATATTTTTTAATTATTAATATTATTAGACGATATAAAGTATAATTCAGATTCAGCATTAGTCATCAAATTGTACAAAATTTAAAGTTAGAAGTCATTATACTTTCAATTAGTGGAAATGAATTTCATAATTTGTTTTTTTTTTTTTCATGACAATTTCTTTCGAACGAAAATTCTTTTCATTTATTCACTGCCTTATTAACATCCTAATTTTTACTGTGGCTTTTTCCCACAATGAAAAAATGAAGGATTTAATTTCAAATATAAGAGAACACCATTACGTTTCATTGTTTAAAAGGAAAGATGCTACAAAATGTATCTCGAAAGTCATCTCGTTTAGGGGTGAATGGCAATATATGCATGGTAAGAATCGTACAGGAAGGGTGAAACGTTTGATAATTTGCATGAGGAGAGGTTTTGGCTCGTGGACACGTATATGGCGAGCTAACATTCCCACAAGCTAACACACAAAACACACCAATCTCTCTTACTCTCGACGATGTGATCTCTCGTGTATATACGGTGAGGGGGAGACGTGTATTAGTCGGGTTTTCCACCACCCCCGATTCTGCACCCTCTAATCCTCTAATAGGATTTATGCGCGCGAGCTCGATTACCTCGAGCAGTCAAGGATACCGTCGACGACGACGACGATCACGAAGAGAGGGAGAGCAAAGTTGGATCAAAAGAGCGAGAGAGAGAGAGAGAAAGAGAGAGAGAGAGAGAGGGAGAAAGAGAGAGAGAGAGAGAGAGAGAGAGAGAGAGAGAGAGCAAGAGGGAGATAGAAAACGCCCACGATCCGTCCGCGTGTTTGCTAGGCTAATTTGACCACACTCGACAATTCGCGTTAGTTAGTCAGAAATACTCGAGCACTGTAAACACCGATCGATGATGGATCGTGTATGGTATCCACTGTATACACTTTTCAATATTGTTTGCAACAAAAAAAAACTTCGCATTCATTAAACAGGAAGTGATTTCGTTGATCTCTTTCCCATTAATTAACCCCAATTGATTTGTAAATGAAGGAGTGTTTTAATGAAAATTTATTTGAATTCAATTCTAATAACTTTTTTTTAGTTACAGGAATTTGATAAAAATCGAGGTGTGTTTGGAAATATTACTAATATTTAATGAGATGGGTATTCAAAGTATATTTATCGATTCAGATTCAATATATTTTTAAACTGTAATTAATACTGATTTAGTAAACGTCAAAGAAAATACAAATGACAGGTAAATGTGTTGCTTTGTTTTTGTTATATTTAGCATCAATGGATAGAAGCACTTTTCTTGAATTTTACATTTAGTAGAATAATAAATTTGATCGGCTAATGAATGTGAAAAATAAGTAAACATTTAATCAATAAATACAGAAATTTTATTCAATCGCAAAAAGGCTAGATCATCACGAGAAAAACGAGTGTCACATCAATTCGCATCTTCTTGAATAAAGGGAAGAAAAAGGGTGTGGAAATAGAGAGAAAAAACGTAAGAGAAAAGATCGAAGAGCATACAAGAGTAAGGAAGAGTCAAGGCTGCGCGTGTTTGGTTTTACAAGTCGATCTTGAGAACGAGAAATGTAAGAGGAGAGTGAGCAAGAGATCAGAGCAGGAAACTAAATCCCTGAGAGAGTATTCCCTAGAGACTGCATGTGAAGCTGTACAATCTTTTAGTCTCCCTCTCTCTCTCTCTCTCTCTCTTTCTTAGAGACAAAACAAGAATAAGAAAAATAAAAGAGTGAAATAGATGCAAAATGTACAAAGATCACGTTTACAGCATCCAAAAAGGTTACTCTCGTCTCGCATGTTTTCAGCAAAACGGCTAAAAGAGCAAAAGACAAGAAGAGGCAAATACTTTTTTGTAATCTTTTGAGTTTTGTGTAAACTATGAATTTGGACTTTCTTAATTATTCTGAAATAACATTCATAACCATTGGTTTTACGGTAGGCATCGTTTAAAGAATGTCTGTTCTGAAATCCGGTATCAAGCTCTGGAGAGAAAGAAAGAAAAAGATGGAAAGAGACTTCCATTTCTTCGCTTCTCGTATTATGGTGGTCCAGCGGGTAAGTTCTCTTATTTGGTGACCAATCGAACAGCTCGCTCTCATCCGAGACGATCTCGACGTCCAGGTTGGATCCTCGAGGAGGAAGAAGAAAGCGGTAGAAGCGAGACAAGACGAAACTCAGGTGAGTCTGCTTCGGCTCATTTTCATCTTCCTCTCTCTCTCTCTCTCCCTCTTTGCATCTCGTTTTCTAAAAGTCTTGGTCTCTCTCAATCTTCTCTCCCTTTCATGAGAGCCGGCCCGTTAATCCTGCACAGATCCCGCCAGGATCCCACGGAGATGCACCGAAAGAATTTGCATACAAGATCTCCCCAGCATCCGAGCTTCGAACTCATCTCCGTCGTTTTTCTCTTTTTTGCTTTGTCCGTCTCTCTCCCTCTCTCTCTCTCTCTCTCTCTCTCTCTCTCTCGTTTTCTCATACACTAAGAAATGTTCTATTATCCTTTTTCTTCATTCTCCACGTCTTCCCGACATGGCGCGAGCCGCTTACGCTGGACCACTATTCGGTCTCAGCCTCAGCCATCGAAAAGTCACAACCGCGAGAAAACGACTCTCTATCTTTTCTGTATGAGTCTCGTCCCACAGACAAAGACGAAGAAAACAAATCTCGGCTCTCTATACTCTCGAGACAAGTTCGAATGGTCGACGCAAGTGCAACGACGATACGTCTCGTTCATCGGAAACAATGGCGCCGAGCATCCAAAACTATCACTGTCTTTTTTTCCTCGAGATCATGGACCATTTTGAGAATTGTCTTCTACGATCCTTGTCATTCTTAAGACCATTTTTGTCGACAATTTTTCTCCATATAAACGATTTTTCAAATTACTTAAATTAAGAGAAAAATCTGTCCTTTCAATTCTATCTATTCTATTGAGAACCGATTGTCAAAGAAGTTACGCCGATTTTGTCAATAATTGATTAAATTATTTCCAGCCTAAATTTCCTGTCATTATGGCATGATTTTGGGGTTTGAACGTCGGCTAATAAATTCTTGAAATGCCCCGATCTCTTCTCACGGATACGAGATCTCGAGCACGTATTCCATATTAGCATCCCCACTATTTTGGTCTCGTAAATCCCGTAGGAAAACTCGATGTTGTCGAGAGTATAACCCTCGAAGAATTTCTGGTAAAACAAGGGTCTTTTTTTTGCACCCTTACTCCATTTTCGATATAATCAATACAGGGTGGTAAAGTTTAAATAAAAAAAGCACGACGCCATCAACCTAATGAAAAAAAACAGAGGCAAAAATAAAACTGAATGAAATATAAAATTCACCTCAAAATAGGGGATGGAACGTAAAAGATCGAAGAAAACCACTCGCGAAATTGAGCAGATATTTAAAAAAATGATATTCCAGAATACCATAAAATTTTCGTAGAATTTTGGGTATACATAGATGCTGTATTTTTTCATCTCTTGGGTAAGGGGGTGCGAGTTAATCCAGGACATATAGGCGAACGATTACCGTTAATTATATTTTCTTGGTGGGTTGTGGGGCGCGTGTGTATATTTACCAGGGTGGTAGAAAACACGTTGCGGCTATTCTCTCGTGTATTGTGCAGGAGGGGGTTGTAAATGAAGGGCGGGGGTGGATGGTTGCGAGTGGCGTGTGTCCTGAGGGTTTTCTTTGGCTCCCTTCTCTTTCTCTTTCCTTTCTGTTTGACTGACACACGCATCGAAATATAATAACCGACACGTATGAACATGAGAGTAGGATGCCTGAGTAAATATTCGCGAGTGTGTACGGTTTCCCACTCCTTCATAATTCGGAACGAATCGGCGTGGCCCAATCGGCTCTGGCTGATCGTCTACACAGCGATGCCATAATCTGCGTGTACGAAACCTCATGGAGGGAGAAACTTTTGCGGGGGTTGCCTGAAAAGAGGGGGTTCATATCCGCCAACCGGAGAGAAAGAGAGTGAGAGACGAAACGACATAACCCACCCTTGCATTTTCTCTCTTAGCGTTAATACACCAGAGGAGCTTTTGTTATATAACGCGAGAGGGGTTATATTCTTGGGCGAAGGGCAGGATTAAATTGGCACCAATTACCAGCAAAACACCCTTCGCGTACTTTCCCTTCATCAATATATACATATACAGATATATTCACATATAAACACATATATGTTTATATCTATACGTTCCGAAACGACGAGACACCCTCACGCACTTTTTCCCTCTTTCCCCCGTCGTTTCTTAACCAACCCGAAAGAAAACCATCCCCTTTTGGTTAGCCGAGCAAGGGCTCGTTTATACCTTGTTTCTTAAGGACGAAAAAGTCACCTCCAACTTAAAATTCCTTCCGCACATACGCCCTTCAAATTCTTATCGAATGCCAAACGTATATACGTTGAGTACAGCAATATTATATTATGAAAATATACACCTATATCGTAGGGCTGGAAAAAAGATGGAGAAAAAACTTCACCATCCAGGACGAGCCCCAGCTGACGTTGCTCGCTGGTACCAATGAAATTACCGCCTGAACTACGCGACGAAGCATTTTTTTATACTTTTTTTCTTCTTCTTATTCTCTTGCCCCCTTTACCTCACACCATCCCACCCTATTCTTATATACTTTTGTGTAGCGTACCACCGTGAGTTTCTCCTTTTTATGCACCCGATTTCGCGCCTCTGTATATGAACTTCCTTCCGCCAATCTTCTCGAAGTTGTCTGGAATATCGAACTCTCTTTCTCTCTCCCTCCCCCTTTCCCTCTTACCGCATCGCGATAAATTGATAAAGAAAAATCAATAAGCTTTCTTATACTTAATGGAATCTATCACCCTCTCTCTCTCTCTCTTTGAATCAAGGTGTGGTTTATGTGGAAAAGTGGAAAGTTTTCTTCTCTCAGTGCGGAGCTTCGGAAACTATATACACATTTCGTTTCCCCTCCGAGGCAAATGATTTAGCACGGTAAATGGATCAATAAATCATAATTTGACAGTTGAAATTTGTTGAAATTTGGTAGAACCCTCATTACTACTAAAACAAAAATCTTGAAAATGTATCCAGCAAAATAATAATGCAATGTCGCGTTACAAATAAATTTCTTCAGCAATTAAACATTGAGAACAAAAATCAGACATAATTTAAGCCACGCAGTAGCTAAATTCCATAATTGATTATGGCACCGAATTTAAAATTAACTCGTGTACGTTTGTTTTATCGTGATCCGCAATAATTCTCGGTAAATTTCCACGAGCAAAAAAGGGGGATATTATTAGCAAAGAAACCGCCACGTCAGAGATCTTTTTGAGCGATTCTATATATTACGAATCAAATATATATATCCACATATTGTTAAATAAA
>JABSMR010017738.1:0-17841 GCA_018902295.1 Dusona sp. PSUC_FEM 10030013
TATAATTAAACATTATTATCGCATACGGCGAACATTTTATGCTAACGAGAAGATTGGAAGATTTTATGCTAATTAGAAGATTGGAAGATTTTATGCTAATTAGAAGATTGGCATCGTTTTCGACCCCCTGTTAAGGTTTACGCTCAGAAAAATAGATTGTTAAGGCTTAGGGGTTAAAAAATGAGTATGCTTTAGAATTGTTACGACTTTAGAACGTTTGTTACATTTTCACGTAAACGGTAGATCGATCTCACCACATGTCTACTACATTATCGCTCAACGAGATTACAATTCTCTGAGTTGTGTACGATCATCAAGCTCCGGCGCATTATTTGTATATCGTCGGATGTCTGTTTAATCCTGTGTGTTTGACAAGGGATAGGGTTTACCGAGCTACGGTTGGTCGGTAAATTCACCCTTAGATTGAGCAGCGCAATAGTCGCTCTTTTCCTCCATTTTATATCCGGTGGTTAATTTACCAACCAGGAAGCTTCAAGCTGCTACAGTTGTAAATTGTTGTGCGTCCTCTATTAAAAAAGTTTGAATAGCAAAAAGAAGACGCGGTGAAAATTCCATTCCAACAATTTTTTCTCACCAGCACCAAACATGGCTTTTAATTTATTCCGAAGCTTGGATTTTTTATATAATATTTTAAACATCCGTTATTTACTGGATATGAAAAAAAATATTCTCGCATATTCCAAGCTATTTTACATACACAAATCTTTTGTAAATTGCATGAACGTAATTAGAGCTGTTGGGACGAAAAAATAAAACTCGAAAAAATCCACGGTTCAGACAGAATTCTGCATATTTTTCCAACAATGCATTTTTGTTGGTGAAATCCGACTGGAACTTGGAGGTGCGAAGCGCATATTCATTATTTTTTCAGCTCACGTTTGAGATGCATTTTTTTCTACATTTAGAAAACTTAGCTATTACACATGCTACAGATGATGGTGGTAATCACGGGCCAATATATATATATGAATTGCTAAAAGTGCAGTGCTCGGAAAAGCGAGAACGAACGAAGCCGCAAAGCACATTTCCATTTGGCATGAATGGGGCGACCCACATTTTCTGAGGAACGGCTTTAAATCATAGGAGTCCCAACGAGAGATGAAAAAGGAAAAAATAAAGTCGGAAAAAAACTAGGAATGAGAGAATGATAAAGCTAGTAAAGGTGGAAAAAGAGTATCTCGGTTAGAAAAGACGTTTTAAACGGACCTTTTTCCCTCTCGCTTCAGCTTTCATTGCTTATACGTAGACTGAAAGATTTCACGGTGTATTTCATTCGCGAGTGAGACGAAGAGAAGACGGTAAAAAATGAGGCAAGAAACCTGAAAACGAACCACTCGAGGCGAAAGGCTTCTAGTACCGCAAAGATTTGCTGGAGTCTCCAAGGCACAGCGCAAAAAAAAAACATTCGAGCGCGCAGAAAAGGAGAGGAAAAGAAGCATTTGGCACGACCTAAATTATTCGATACTTCTATTTCAACTGCCGTTTAGCGACTCACCAAAGGGTTTGCATAAATATCCTCCGTCACTTCAAAATTCCTTTATACGCTACGCTACATCAATCTTCACAAAACTCTCTTTATAACAAGACGATGAATTACGACAAAATTTTTTTTTAAACTCAAAGTTTCAGTAACGTCATAAACATCTGCAATGTATTTTTCGTAAGAACTGAATAATTTTGGAACTGCCATGTTTAGAAGAATGATATCTAATCATTTGTGAAGTTCAAAAATGTTTGTCTGTTTCAAACGTCAAATATTATTCCGAACGAAAGTCTTGTGCGTCGCAACTGCAGAAAGGAAACAGCCAACTACCATTTTTGGTAAATATGATTCTTAAAACTTTGTTAGAAAACTGCCTACGCATGGAATACTTAAAAAATAATTGAAAGAAGGAACAATTTCTCCTTTACGAGATAAATTTGTACAAAATATTAGCTTTCAGCGAAGCCGTACGTACGGTGAGTTGACGGATTACGATGTGAAAGTATTTCTACACGTCGAGTAAAGAAAAGTCGTTCGAGATGCTGTTGTCGCAGAGAAATCGTCATTTGTGCTGGTTTGCAACCAACATAATTTCTGAAGGAAAGCACAAAAACGACCTCAAATGAACCTTGAACCATTATACAGGCTTATTCCGTTGACCTGCAGAAATGAAACTAGGAAAAAGGATCCTTGGTATACTTGAAGTAGCATCCACTCAGACGACAGTAATATCCAAGCAATTTTGAAAATTATTTTGGCGACCGTAGAAGGAGTAGAAACCCCGAAGTTTTTTACATTGCTCTGTTACACAACTCCAGACTCTCGGGTTTTCGTGAGTGTATGCAAACTCAATTCAAGAGTCGGTAAGGAGTCGAGCCATAGCATAAGTGCGCCTGTAGGGAACAAAAATGTCGGTATTATACGTGGGAAGAGGTGAGAGATGCTGTGGCTGGAAGGTTCTTGTCTTGGGAGAAGATGTTCGGAGAATTTCATACGAGCATATAAATATATAGATGCGTATTGTATACTCGAACGTATGGGTATATAGTGGTTGAGAAAACATAATCCGAACATTTGGAGAAAGAGAGTGGGAGTGAGAAAACGAAAGGATGTTCGTAGGGGTTGTTGAGCGAAAGGGGTTGCAGTAGAGTAGTTACGCGAGAGTAAGACAGCCATCCTTAATGTATATACACGTATACATCGTGCAGTGTAGGTGGCGTAGCTGTGTAGGGAGGATGGTGTTAGCGAAGGGTTTTCTTGTCGATGTTTGCGCCAGAAGAGGACACCGGGGAAATAGTCAGAGAAATAAGCGCGAGAAGGATGAAAGCTGAGAGGGCGAATGGGGAAGAGTCACAAGTGGAAGGACTACCAGCGTTATCGACCCTGGTGGACTAAAGGAGCGAGATGAAATCCCCGAATAAGATATACATATATATATATACGAATGGAAAGAGAGAGGTAAAGAGACAAGACAGATAGAAAGAGATATAGGGAGAAGTACGTGAGGGTGCTGAGAACAGTGCGAAGGGTTGGAACAACATAACACTGCACGTATAAACGTACATGCACGTATATTTGCGTGTAATATAGGTAGAGAGGCCAAGCTTTGGCGTTTCCCATTACGATATTCAACTGCTGCTGTATTGCACGTACCATGTGCGTGCAGGTGCCTACAAACTTTTTGCTTTTCGTTTCGGAGAGAAAGCGAACGATACGAAACGTTTTTTTCGTTTCTCTTCATGCATAATTCTGCATAAATATGTTCTTTCAACAATGTTAGGTAGATAGACAATTCTCTGCCGTCCAGAATGTAGACTGGCCGCTGTTTCCACCCAGAAATTACAGTAATGTTTCCATTTATATATATTTTACTTTTCATTTAAAACAAGAAGATTAAATTATCAGATTAACAACTCATTCTTTGGCAAGAAATTTCAGGTTTTCGTTGTGAATTCCTGGGTTTTCAGTTATGTTTATTTTATATGTATTTTTGCACTTCGTTCTTCAAGTTTTACATATAATTCTCTAATTTCTTTATTTTTAATTAAATATATATTTCTTTTGATAACTGCAATTAAATTTACAAAGAAAAACCCATTAAGTTTGATGTCAAATACAGCACTCTATGTAAAGATAAATTTTATGAAATTTTCAAACTTTAATATTGGCTTTTGGCGAATGAAATACTCATTTCATTCAACATCGCAATTACAATTGCATTCAACCTGAGATTTCGTTGGCTGGACGATATTTTGCTATCTAACATGACGCGCTTGCGCCACGGATTCTGTGGTACATTGATACGAGAAATACAGCCAGGAGGAGGCCATGGAAAAGCTTCCCTCGGCACCTATTTTTTCCCTCTTTTTCAACCCCCCCGTCACGCTGTGTACGTTGCCGAACGCCCCCAAACCCCTTGTATATTCCCATGGAGGTGCAGGTCGCGCACGCTTCTGAAACAATATACAGGGTGTGCCGTTTCAATCCATTAATCAAAAATTATCAGATACGCTCATAAAAACATCGATGAGTTGTTTTCACGAATCTCCAGGACGACAATACACGAAAAAAACGCAATGGTGAATAAAAGTGATGCTGGAAACAACGCTCAGATTAACACATTTCCATTTAATCAACGTCTATATCGATGCTATTTATAAATCGTGCCGAGAACATTTATCTTCCAAAAATTTATTTTTAAAAGATTAAAAAAGAAAAAGGAATACCGAGCGAATTATTGGAAGTCGAATGTTATTTCATCCCAACGTTCGAAATAATTCAATAATAAATAAGTCATTAATTTCAGTTGGACACCCAATATAAATATTATGTTTAATGTCTGACATTGCAGCGCCAATATAGCATACGTACGGTCGAGCAAACGTGTGAGAATAAAAAAAAAAGCGCAAACATAAATTCTGTTGAAAAGGGAGTGAGTCTGCTGCGGCGGAAAAACTAGTTTGAAATGTCTAGTGCACACAACATATTTTTTTGCGAATATAAAGTTGATTTTTTTGAAATGCGGTTTTAGCGGAGACATATGAAAAGAAAGCTTGACACATAACACTGTATTGTATTATGACGTTATAGGATAAACCGGACAAGAGCAATGCTCGAAGTGACTCGAGTCTCGTCGACCACAAATAAGATATCCGGTTTCCGTCGTGTTCTCAAGACTCCCGAATGTCTATCGCGCTCCCCCATCTTATTCCCAGTTTCACTTCGTTCTAAGGCTCTTGAGACCGGTAGGCGATGGCCATGAAGTGTTTTCCCAACTCCACCAATCGGTCCAACTTTCAAACTATAGCTATATCGACTCCTGGGGACCAAAAGATCGGGAGCCACGTCGTTTCGTGTGACTAACACCTTTTTGCCGGCCACCAGTCATGAGCGAGAGAGAGAGAGAGAGAGAGAGAGAGAGCGAGAGTCTCTCTGTATCTCTATATATGTTTGAAAACATATTGAAGAAAGACCGAGAGGGCGAAGGGCCATCGATCAAACTGAGGCACGTAATCGAATCTCAGGTTATCTACGGGCCCTCTTACTGCCTCGTAATCCTGGGCGTCCCCAGCTTCTATAAAATCGTCCGATCAAAAGACGAAGTGTGCAATCACGAGATCGAACTATTCACGATTTCCTATAAAGTTTGTCCTGCAACTCTAGCCATGAGTTGAAGTCTGACAAGCTGCTCGAAAGGAAAAAAACACTCGTTGAATTCTTGTTCCGAATTCTTTGATCATATCGATACGTTATAGATCAGAATTAATAATAAAAACATTAAAGTCATTTCCTGAAGAATAAAAATTATGACGCAACGAAAGCGGTGCAAAACTAATTTACTTTTTTCAAGGAAATCAACGTATCACTACGAAAAACAGCAAAAAAAATGTCACAGGGCCGTTAATGTTTTTTTTTCTCGATGTGGTAAATGTAGCGAGTAATTGCGGCGGGTATATATAAAATAATAATAATATTAATAACTCTGGAAGGATAGTCTCAAGAACTTCAACTTGGAGTGTACCGAGGACGAGGGTGATGAAGCATACCCCACAGGCATGTCTGCAGTGAGAAATCCCTATGGGTAACCCGGGCAACCCCATCAGATCTCGGCTGTGTTTACTTACACAGAGGTTAACCCCATCTGGCTGCCCTGTCTACAAGCAAAGACAAAAAAATCAGGGGGGATGAGAAATTTGAAAAAAATGTGAAAATGTATCATCGGTGTCAACGATAACAATGACTGCGTTGTAGGATCATTATAAGCGAACAAAGGAGAGCAGAGAAAGAGAGGAAGAGAGAGAGAGAGAGAAAGCGAAGCGGTCATGTTACAACGCATGGTTGTCGGTAGGCAACAGCAATCAATATTTTCCGGAAGTCTCGTAATAGGCCGAATATGTCAACAGTTCGTGCTAACGTGTATAACGATGCAAAAACTACAAGCATTTTTTTATCTACACAATGGAAGACAACAAGAGATGGAGAAAGTGCAGACTGACATCCATTAACAGCCGTACAGATGCAATCGAAAAAATATCTGTACGCATATAAATCTAGGCGGTAGTAAAGTTTCAAGAAGAAAAAGATTACTGGCCCTTTCATGACTGCATTCAATGACAAACACTCTCCACCGTCAACGAACAATGCGACTTTCATCTAAAGCTGTTGTGCACTCGTATTCGCGATCGTGTTTCTGCACAGAATCGTCGTTTTATCTTCCCAACAATCGAGGCATAGAAAAGGCAGTCATTGGATCGTCACCAATCTCCCACGCTGCTGTCTACGAGATCTGGAATCATTTGGTTGATTGAAACGCAGGTGTTTTTTTTTTGTTGCAACCGATTGACTTGTATTCTGTCGAACAGAAACTTTTACGACGTGCTAAATGTGATTCTGCATCGATGTTTTACGAGTGACAAGGAATAAGGCAATTTAGTGGAATTACCGCCCGTCGATATGTTCATTGTTTGCTAGTCAAGTACAAAGAATTAAGTTCTGAAATTCGTCAGCGTTCAACCGTAACCCATATTGATATATTGCAATTATATTGCTTACGAACACAAAGGCGCAAATCTGATCACTTTATCTGTTAAATCATGCGGATTAATTCCTTCTGTTCGCTGGTAACCTAAACTCACATACGTATATATTGAGTTAATGGCTTCACCATATAACTATATACATTGACTTAGGCGGGCAACGATATCGAGGTCTATAACGTTTGGCCCCAGCGTACAAAATCTCATTTCCGGGGTAACTCGAACAGCAGCAGGGAGAACCTCGCCGACCCTAATAAGCTCCATCTGTAACGACGTTTCTCTCATTCTACAATATATAACGGAACACCTAACCCTCCTATACCCTAACTAACCCTCCTCTCCGCGTGGTCAGCAGTAGTTATAGCCAGAGAACCCATCAGGACCCCTTCCGCTAAAACATCGTACAGCCTACGTTTTACATGCGAAACATTTCGAACGAAAACTCCCCCCCAATACCACCGCGGCTGGCCTTTGTCCAACCACAAAGCCTATTGGATTTAAAGCATTTGTTTTCATACGCTCCTATTAAATTTAACGTGAGGACGCGATTTGGAAAAAAATGGCGGATGAAGCCTTTTAAAACAAAAACCAGAAAAATATCGATGTTTATATCTCGTGGAAAAAAGAGAACGGAACGGATCGAAACTCGCCAATTAATAACGAAGATTAATAAACCTGGCAATGATTCAATCTCGCACTGGCCATTTGAACAGTCACATTGCACCGAAAGCCATCGTTCACGCGTGATTGGCAAATCATTCGCTTTTTTTTATTCTCATCGAGATGGAGCCGAGCCAAACGATCTGCAGTTCTTTTTATGTCTACAATTTCCATCTGTAATTGGTTCTCCTTCACAACTGAATTCCAACTGCAATTATTGACCGATGGACTTTTAATTACCGAAGTTATTTTTCAGCCTGTATTCTCGGTACATTTGACTCATCGATACAACACCAAACTGCGTTAAATGACAAACCGATATTCAATCGACCAAGAAAAAATCAATTTGACAATCGCTGTTTTTTATTTGAGTACATTCTTTGTTCCTACAAACAATTGAATCAACAATCAATTAACGAATTATTTTGTTGACATTTCTATACGGTTGGGTTAAAAAAATATTTGAAAACATTCAAACGATTTTATTTCTCTTCCCTATGAAAATTCTTCGTCTGCATTAGCATCTTCAAATAAGTCCGCCCACAAATCTGACTCAAGTGTACATGAATGTAAAAATTCGTATATATACGATATATTATAAATCCTCGGAAGTTTTCAAGTGAATTTTCTCCGAATTCCTGTACGGTGCTTTGAGGTGCATGCTCTCGCTGAGAATCTCTCCGCGTCTCGAAGTGGAGGGTCCTCGAGACACTCAGTAGAAAACTACCGAGAATCCCACGAAGGATATGTACGAAAGCGGGGAACTCGAGAGCGTTACGTACAAGGTGTGTGGATACTGTACACGGTACATGGAGAATTTCATGCTGGTTCAACCAAACACAACAAATCAGTTAAGCAAAAGAAAATCGAAATGAAAAATACTTTTTTTCGTAAATTTCTTCAAAAAATATTCTCCATCATAAATAAGAATAGCAATAGAAATGAACTTTGTGATGTGTAAAAATGATCATGGAATGAAGTTATGCAACCATTTCCCGCGTTTAAAAAAAATCCAGTCTAAAAATCGACGTGAAGGCACTAAAGTGACAATTAACAAAAATATGAAAAGTCTTTCATAACTTTCGTAATAACATTAAGACCGCGGGCTGTATTTTCCTTTGCAAAACAGTTCTTATCTGTATTTATTTCTTCGTTAAGTAAAAAATTGCATTTGCGATCCTATCCATGGATAATGATGCGCGTGCAATTAATTAATCAATCTGAAATATCCTATAGGTGTTCCCGGCTGTTAAGTATTTTAGTCGCGCGACGCCCGCGTTCGCGGGAGTGAAAGAGTCAACCCGGTTGGAACGAGAACGCTGAGAATGCGATGCGATTATTCAGCAACCGCATATTCGCAGTGGTGTCATTTAGAGGTTAAAATAAAGAGGGCGATGTAAATAGGGCCGAAGTACAAGACTTGCGCCCTTTTCTCGGTGTGCCATTGAACTATAGCGAGCGAGATATGCGTGTCCGTATATCAAGTAAAATTTATATATATCTATATACAGGGGGAGTGAATTACGTAGACGGATCGTGGCAGCGCGTAGAGACGAATGATATGCGGGAACAGCGCGAGTTGCGGGTCAATACGCGACCTCAGGATGGTATGAGATAGCTCTTTTGTTCTCCCCATAACATTTCGTACATGTCCAACTGTAGGGTTGCTTAAACTATGATGAACGGTGACGTAGAGGCAAAGTCACTACTGCACAAACCTTTAACTAATCCTCTATTCGGACTATCAATTACCTCCACCGACTCTCCCAAGTTTCGTACATTAATTATTGAGTGTTATGGTCTCCGGTCGAATTTGTAGACTCTGTTTCGACCGGCTGTCAAAAGTATTTTTACAATGTAAGAAAACTGGCAGTGGATATTTTCAACGGCAGCAAATAAAACAAAAGCTGCTGTTAAAATAAAAAAAATACGGGAGCAAGATCGAACGAATGACTTAGAAATATCTGTTCGAAAAACAGACAGTAAGAAGTTTTTCTACAGCGCTCTCCTTTACATGGGGGCATATAATAAAGGGGGAAAAAAGCCAACATTTTTTTTTGCGCAAGGCTGTAAACCACAAGGGATAAAAATTCAATTTGATTGATATAAATGTATGTAATCTCGACACGAACGAGAGCCTGACTCCACGGCTTCGTGTCGTATTATCGAAACTTACGAAGCGCTAATAATTTATAGACGAATTCGATAATGTGCTACAGACGCGATGTAATCGTATTCATAATCAGACAGAACAGGATACATATTGAATTACATATCTGTGCACTCAGCGTAATTGCGCTTCAAATATCTACGTCATTACGGGAAAATTTCGAGAGCGTCTGATGAGCGGGTGAGGTGCGGCAAAGACATCGGTATATAAAATCTCGATGAGAATGAGTGGAGAAGGTGGAAAATTCACGCATGTGTAGATATGCCTGGGCAATGCTCTATACGTATATAGACAGTAGCCAAATCGTGACGTTTACTCATGTAGCTCATGTCTCATGCTATATTAAATGGGAATGGTAACGGGTGAGAGAAGTAAATAAGACGAAGTCGACGTGAGCACCCACCAAACCAGACTTTCGAGCCACATTTTTTCGCGCTCTCATCTTTTAGCTCCTCATTCCGTAAAAAGAAAACAGCTACCCGTGGTCTTTTACCACGTCCACTATTTTTCTTTTTAATCATTTTCGGACGAACTCGGCTAGCAACTAAATATGAAAAGCGTTAAACCTCAAACCACCTCTTTGAGCCTACGAAATATGCAACCAAAGATCTTCATGCCCTGCGAGTAGGGAGCAAATCGTGAGACAAATGGGCACAACATTTTTTCTCCTGAAATTTCTTTATTTCAAATATATACTATGTATATACAGATCCGGAACAAAAAAAAACGAATCTCGAGACTCGAAACGGCCGTTCTGAGTGAGGTTTCCTGTTCCCTGAATTCCTAACAAGGGAGACTATGACTACGTGACGTGAGGGTTGCTCGAGTGGTGATATATTCGCTGTTGAGGCCACGAGAAAAAATTTGGGGAAGTCTGTCCTGGGAAAACGCTCTTAATATAATGAAAGTTGCGTCAAAAATCAGCGAGAGTATGCACATATATAAAATACTATTGTTATCGCCTAAAAGAAAATACGTTTGGAGTGATATTATTTTCGATCTGGTAGACATACGATAGTAATCGGATAATAGGATGCGAATAGTGATAAAGACAACGGGATCGAAAACGCCCTCTATTTTTATCGTAAAAATATTTTATTTGCATTTTTTCAAAACTTTTTTTCGGTTTCTACAGTTTTTATCATTAATTGTTCACGAAATGGAACTGTACCATAATCCATTATCATCGTTATGAAAAAACGAAGAGAATGATGTATAACTAAACTTTAGTATCGCATACGAAGAACATTTTATGCTAAAGAGAAGATTAGGATCATTTTCAACCCCGTTGTAGGGTTTGTGTTCGGAAAAATAGATTGTAGGGGCTTACGGTGAAGAATGGGGGACTGTCAATTTAGATTTATTTCCGATATATATATATATATATCAATTTGCGAGTATCGAAGGTTCAGACGAGGAAAATAAATAGTATTGTACCTTCCGAGATAATTCTTAAACCGTGAGATACATATCGAGAATCTATGGGGGTGAAGCTCACAAGATGCTGCTGTGTATGGTTGTTCATTGAGATGATAAAAGTGAAAAGTAACCGCACGACAGTCATGCTTGACTGGAAAGTGCTGTGATCTAGGAAAGCCTAGATGAGCTTTATAGCAGGGTGGTAACTACCTCACGGATTCGTATATCCATGAGGAGACCATCTGGAACTGCTGATCTCACCAAAGGTCGAGCCACGAGAGAGAAGGGATAGAGACCTCTTTCAGCCGTTGAAAGCAAAGCAAATTACTAAAGTTCCAACCTGTACGGTATATGACGTTGGATAAAAGCTCCTCTTAGCTGTCTCGTTCTAGCAAACGGTGCAACCCGACATAAGCCCAGAAGCTCTACTACGCCTTTTCTCATATATATATATATAAATCCACTCTTTAACCTTTTTTTCCCTTCGGAGCCTTGGTAGCTTACGCCGGGCTGTATATATATACATATGTTAAGGTATATATAGATAAAACCGTAAAGCTTAACCGGTAAAACCCAAACGAGGCTCTGTAGCTTGCATCGCTTTCTAGGTTGATTCTACCGCGGCATACGTGTGTACTCATGTTCGTACTTTCTGTGATATACTCGTAGATATAAAATACAAGCCTACCTCCCCATATTATCGTATGCCACATAAAAGATTTTATGTACACAAGTTAGGGCAGCAGACGACGATGCACTTGTACTTGCCGCGGCTTTTGCTCTTTTATTGTCCCGCTCTCTTTCTCACTCTCCTTTTTTCTTTCTCATCTTTCGACGTCAAAGAGCCCAAAAGATTTTACAAAGGAGAAAGCAGTAGAACTTTGAAAGCCTCGAAGGTCTTACGACGATTTGACGTTTCATCTGATCCCTGCAACCCTATGCTAACTTCTCGCTCATGTATTAAGACCGATGCAACTTTTATAGTCGAATAAATGCTTTTCGATGGGCGCCCGATAATAAGAGATCAATCAAGCTCTCGTAAAAGTCCTTTTCCTAAAACGAAAGACAATACGACTATGCTCTTTTGGCCTCTTTAATCATCCTTCAATTTTTGGCCCTCCATCTCCACGTGCCCCTTCACCAATCGTCAAAGGCAAACTGCTCCCCGTCACAAATCAAAATCTCTCAGTCTCTTTCACGAGTGTCATATACGCTACGGCAATGACGTATATCCCATTCATCCGGAAGCTGCGAAAGCACAATATCATTGCCACCTCGATAGCTTCCCTCTCTGGTTTCGACTCTTGCTCCCTTTCGAGCGATATTAAAAATCACTTCTTTTTTTCGCAGCTGCATCGCCCACTCGAGACACTGAAACCACCCTTCCTAATACGATACGTTCGTCTCGTACTGTTTCGAGTACCTTTTTGAAACACGAGACACATCAATTTTCTCCCGTACCCTGGCACGAAATACCCGCCCCCGAAAGCTTTAATTTTCTTTTATCATTTTGTAGGAAAACGATTAATTTCTGTTATTCTTTGTATAATGTTCATATTATTTCAAGTACACGTAAGTTTATTGGCTCCTAATTTGTTTAATGAACTTTTCGAATTATTATAACCTACCAATAGGACTCAACGTTTTGATTTTTACCTCCGTTTTGTTTCCATTCGTATCAAAACGACGAGGAATCGATGAAAGATTAATGGAACTTGATTTTTCCTGGATAGTCCTTATATTAACTCAAATCATTCAACTCGGAACTTTAGAGCCTGTCATAGCAGCTGCCAGATCTATTTTTCTTTTCGAAGGAAAAATGAGCGTGCGGAAATATAGACATAGTGCCAGTAACTTTCGTCATCAACGTTATCACCAAGCCCGTCGCGATCGAACAGAGAAGATTGCTTTTCCCTCTTCGTGCGATACCCCGGCAGGACTATTCCCTCACAAAACCCGTCCAGCAGCCTTCAATCTTCTTATCTCGTGCCACGTAAATGTCTCGTAATGACTCGACGAGACGTCGAGAGTAACTCTTGAACCAAGAGGTAACTGTGTTGCAGCATAAAAATAATGAGAGCTTAACATGATGAGCTTCGTCATGAACTGCTGTCTACATCCTAAAATTTCATCTTATCTAACGATTTGCAACTATATTTTTTCGAGGTCTTTCAAAACTATTCCAATATTAATCCTTTCAAAACGAACTTATCCTAAACCTAATATAAAAATTCGATTTGTACAGTGGCCAGTAGATATTAAGGGTGTGCGTCAGTCGTCCCGCTCGTTTCGAATTTTCGAAAGTGAAAATATTCAACACCGTTCGATCGATCGGAATAAAAAAAGTCTTAGCCCACGCAGGAAAATGCCAAAAATAGGCTAAAACTTTTTTTATTCCGATCGGACGAAGGGTGAGGAAAAATATCACTTTCGAAATTTTCAGCTATCTCTCTCGCACTCACGATGGCGAGATACCGGGTGATCCATGCCTTTAACCCTTTGACTCACAGACGTCACTATAGTGGCGTTATTTTATTTTCAGTCTCACAATTCAATTTTTTTTGACATGGAAGAGTAAATATATGTTTCAAATGCCAAATAAAATCGAATTGCGTGACGGAAAGGGTCAAGAGGATGAATCAGTCACCTAACCTCACCTCGGATTTTCGAAATTGAAATATTTCGACATGGTTTGACCGATTAAAAAACGGCTCTGTCAGCCCACGCACGACGATGTCAAAAATGGGCTGACAGAGGCTTTTTCTAATCGATCAAACCGTGTCGTAAAATTCCAATTTCGAAATTTGCAGCTATCTCTCTCGCACTCACGGTGGCGAGATACCGATTGAACCAGGCCCTTAAGGCCATCTGTCATACCGATTGAGCCGCCATAAGTGTGAGAAAGATTGCGGCAGATTTGAAAAGTTAAATATTTCCATACCGTTCGTCCGATTGGAATGAAAAAAGTCGTAGCCCATTTTTGCCATTTTTCTGTTCGGGCTAGAACTTTTTTTCATTTCGATTAGTCAAACGGTGTTGAAAACTTTTACTTTCGGAAATTCGGGGAAAGTTGGTGACTGATCTATACCCTTAAATGATAAACTTACTTTTTTATTCATTTACTTCGGTGAATACTAGTTACAGGGCTATTACGGGTTCAATAAATATTGTTAAGAGACTTGGATAAAAAACCGTGTAACCCATATTTTCACCGCTATAAAAATGTCGTGTTAAAAAAATTAGCGATTTTTCTAATTTGTTAACGTACGTTGAAGTAGTGAGTAATCGCAATTGAAAAAATGTAGAGAATTTACTCGAATTTGTCGAATCCTCAAACGATGATTCGAACCGATTCAATGCTTTGTCGATAATATTTATTGATCAGTAGGTATGCCAAATATCGGTCTGTCCCGAGTCTCAAATATTATTGTAGCAATCAGAAAAAATGACGCGGGTTGGAAAGGATTTAATGCCAACAAATTTCGTCCTCGAAATACGATGAGAATTCATACATTGGGATTATTGATTCAATTACAGTCCTCCACAGTCATAGCTGAGCGAAACTCGTTGATTTTGACAATTCCCGGGATATTACATTCTATAAAACCTATAGAATGCGATACCCGGGTGGCAATGCTATAGGCATTAATTATAATTTATCCCAGAGCCTGAAACGAACTTTCATCAGTCGAAATAAACTCGAAATTATTCATATAAATCTATATATACAACGATAATAAATCGTGCGTTGGAAAATTGTACGGAATAACAGCGCACACAAAATTTCAACAAAAATTGCACGTGTAACATTGCTCCAAAATTTCAGCTGCGAATCTCATAAATGTGTCATTCCATACACAAGATATAAATTGTTTTTACTCCCTGTATCCAGAGTGACGGTTGCGCTTCTGCCGGGTCACGAATCCCGTTAAATATTTGTCCAATTAAAGGTGTCGCGTACAGTGGGGAAGCGAATGCCCTTGGGGCAAATGCCCGATGGCAAGGCAACGCCCAAAACATTGGCCATTTACCATCGTAATGAATATTGGGGGGACCCATTAGAATTGGCATATCTGCACAGCAAGCAAGTTCGCCACGAGATTCGCATGCCCTCGGGACTCGCACTGAGATTGAAGTGGGCGTATCACTCAATTGTATTGAGAGACCTTGTGCTTTTGAGAATTCCGATTTTTTGTCCTCAAAGCGAAAATTCTTTTTTTTTTGCTTATCAGAATTTGGTCATTTGTCAATTTGACAGTTTGAAGACTTGTCGTAAAAACAAATAAAACAAATCTCGAAATCATAAAGAAGTAAATACAAATTTAGTATTTTTCCCGACAGTTTGTTAATCGAGGGATTTTTGTTTGCACAAAAGTTATTTTCACCACGTTTTTTCACTAATTTACAATGCCCGGACAATTTGTTATGTTTGCAGACGAGACTGACGAGAAGGTATCGGATAAAAGCTGGTGTACCGACGCTGATCCTCCTCGAGGGTGGGACGGGATCGGTGGTCACAAGAGGGGGCGTCGAACGAGCTATGGACGATCCAACCGGGACGAATTTTCCCTGGAGGCCGCCTCATCCGAAAGCTACCCTGGAGGACGGTCCGCTGCTACCATGCGGTGCTCGTGATAGCAACGAACCCATGCTTCACGAGGAACTTCGAAACTGCGTCAAGGGAGTTTACTTCAGTGCACATTGGGTATGTACGTTTTTGACTTTTTACAAAAAGAAAAACTCTCTTTGAAACTAAAGTACATAAAACTTGTTACGCAGTTTAAAATTTAAATATTTCTTACGGAAACTTAAAGAGTTATTTCGAAATAAAATACTACGAAATAATTATTTGCAATGAGTGATAAAAATGCTTCGAAAAATGACTCGTGTTCGATTACCAATTTCTGTGGAACAATGTACGAAACTCTCTTCTTTAAAATATCATCCAGATTGAATTTGATCTAAAAAATGATCGTATTTCGTAGAGAGAACAAAATTGACAAATACACGAATCGTAGTTTTGGAAATTTATACATAACTCACAAAAAGCCAGTAAAAATACTGTTCGCGAGAACATATTTCAAGTTTATGTGGATACGGATATTTATGTGAAATGAAAAGATATATATGGCTGGTGAAGAGGCACCTCGGCCGACGACGAGAAATATGATAAAGTTTGGAAAAGACGACAAAAGAAAACGAAATATTTACGTGCCCATCTATACAATCTCACTTGGTTGCTCGAGCAAATCGTATATTCGTGGTTTTTTTCCTCCTGATATCTTACTGAGTTTCTCATTCGAATATACAGACGCTTCCAATGTGGGAGTGTGAGCGAACTGAGCTTCCACGAGTTTCGTGTTTGCAGTTGGAAGAGGAGCAGCGCGTATAACTCTTGGCTCTTTATCGATGTTGAACAGGGGAGGAAGTTGCTCGAGGGTTATGAAAGACATCGGGGGTATGATGAATTTAATACTCGAACGCGAGACAAAGAGATTGAGTTATATTCCGCGATTTCGAAAGGAAAAGGGTACATCGTAACGGTTTTCAATATCACTGTAGATGAAAATTAAGTAAAGAGAGAGAAAGAGAGAGAGAGAGAGAGAGAGAGAGAAGAGTATTTGAGGAAAAAAGGGTGAAAGACGATAAACTGAGAAAAGCCAAGGACACAAATGAGAAGGACGATTTGGAAGCACCGGATTTCAGTGCTCATCAGAAACCGCGTTCGCCTCGTTAACTCAACCCTCTCTAAAATTTGCTTCGAATAATAACTCGAGCACGTAATTCACTCGAATATAACGAAGCTTAAGAGCCGTTTCTCCGTGTATATGTCTATGTGGCCAATTAAAAGTTCGCGCCTATTACAAGGGTGGATAATGAGGATAACAGGAAAAAAAGCTTCCTGGCAAAATGATAATTACAAATATGTCGTGTATTTGATCCCCCTTAATTTTCCTTGTCTTTCGTATTCATGCACATTTGACAATTTGAGGACAAATAACAGAAGGATGAAGAGCGTACGTTTGGCTGAGTCGCGGTAGTCTTTTATCATTTCGAAGTTTCCATCGTTTCAACGTAACGAGAAACCGATTTTTTTTTCCATCATTTTCAGATTGTCCAGATTTGCGGAGCCAGACAATTCAATTATATTTCGGGCTCTACTGAACAGTAAAAGTAAGAAATTCGCTGCCATCCAACGATGCTAACTTCAACAACGTTGTCTTTCCCAAAACAAAAAAAAAGAAGTCTCCAAACGACGCAATACGTAAAGCTGGAAATTAGTGACGTTCAATTGAACCGCAGTTATTTTTATTTCACACCTAAATCGTCGACTTTATGAATTATCTCAATTGTTGAAAACATGAAAAATCCTCCAAGCCTCATTTGATCACAATGAAACTCAAGTAACCCTTTTTTCCGACTCAGAGTTGGAACTTGATTAGCTACAAAATAGAAGCACCGCATTATTGATTTACAAAAAGTTGGCGTTCCATTTGGTAATTCAACTTTATCTGTCGAACGTTTTCTTCGTATTCTTTTTCTCCCTGAAAGGATGGGAAAAATACGATGTCCGCACGTGTTTCCAAAAGGGTTGAGAATTCGAAGCACTCTCGCAGAAACTCGCCGGATCGTAAATTATTCCACGTACGTGGTCGGATTTCCGGATGAGAAGGGCTCTGTACCGTGTCTGGCATCCCTCCCCCTCATAAGAGAGGAGAGATCGTGTCGACCAGGAAACCTGGGTCACTCTCTTCAGTCGTCCTTTTCCCAGCCGCACGAACTATCCATGAGAGGTGTTAAGGGAGGGGGGCAAAAAAAAAAAAAAACCATGATCGAATTCTCGCGGTCGAACCACCCCGATGAAATTGGAATTCGTGAAATTCCTAATATTTCCTCCGCTGCTAACCCAATCGCGATATCATATTTTCGTCAAGATTCATGCCATTATCGAGATTAGATAATACATTTTCACAGCCCAGTGGATATTGTCTTTTTTTCCGTACAGCAAAAAGTCGTTATTTTAGGCACTTTTTGTTACCAGGCTGTAGAAT
>JABSMR010017748.1:0-10179 GCA_018902295.1 Dusona sp. PSUC_FEM 10030013
AAACGTCCCAATCGGCCCATTTTTCGCAGAGTTATGGGCATTAAAAAAAAAAAACGTTTCCGCGTGTTTCTTACGAAATATTCATGCAATTATTCAAGAACCAACGTTTTCGCATGAAATCAGTAATTTAGCCTTGTTTTTAATACTCTTACGATTTATATTCGTAATTGATGCAGTAGACCGTTCGGCTCAGTATTGAATAACAGATATACGTCAAAATTCACTTCAACTTTATTATCTTTCCTCATAAAACGTGATTAAGCACTACGATACATTGGACACTACATTTAACATCCATATAAACATATCCATATGAATATACAGATATATCAACGTTTGAGAATGATGGAAAAGGAAAGAAAGTGCAGTTTCACCGATTGGTATCTGGGTGCTCCGTGAGACTTAACCTCTCCTCTTTTTTACTCTTTAAATCGCGTGTGTGCATTTACTATAACTCTATAGGACGCCCGGTTCCCCGGGTTGTTGGTTATAACGAATGCGAGAATGCAGCCTGGCGCCAACGCATACAGAGTAAACGTAAGCGCGGGCGCCTCACGCACGAGGACGCGTAACGAACGTGGATGCCGGGTCTTGTCGATGGGGAAGGGGCCGAAGGGGTGTGGGGGGGGGGGTGAAGCATATGTACACTTAGTGTAGTATTTACACTCCTGTTATATACTACTCTTATTTCTCTCTCTCTCTTTTAGCCCCGTTGAGAATTTATCATATATATATAACGTCTTTCTTTCGTCCTTTATAAATTTCGCGATTTATCTTGTGTGCATTAGCTATATACAGAGGAGTCTTAGGTTCAATAGCCTATATGTAAACTCAAGTTCTGGATCGAATTTCAAGTCGAAAAGTTCCATTATGTTTTTTCATCGGACTTTAACCTGTCGATTTATTCGTTATTGAAGGTTATGAGACCCGCGCACTTTCACTGCTTGTACTGTCCAAACGGTTGGAGATAGAGCGAAAATGCATGGGACCAATCTGGTAGAGCATCAAATTTCCTACAAAAAAGTTTCAGACTACTCTCTTCTATCTCTGATAGTTTAGTCCTGGGAGCAGCTCGAAAATCAACCTCGTTATCGAGAGTTGCGCGAGAGTCGAGTGTTTTTAAGGCCTTTTTTTGAGCAGCTCTCAGGACTAAATTACACAACATAGAAAAACGTTGGCAGGGAGTTTTTTGTAGGAAATTTGATGCTCTACAAAATTGGTTCTATGAATTATTGGTTTATTTCTAACCGTTTTAACAGTACGCGCGATCAAAGTATACACATTCGTTAAGTTTTATAATTGATAACTTATCGGGCGAAGGTACGAGTTAAAAACTGTATTGGACTTTTCGACACGAAATTCGATCGAAAACTTCAGCCCACGTCTACGAGCATTACACCTGGGACACCCTATGTGTACAGATTTGTGTTCTGGATGTCGAAAGAACAGTGCGTGCATAAAACCAGTAGCGCCACAGCACGGTCGTGGCACGCTACTACCGTGTAAAACGCCGGTCAACACAAAACGAACAATATAAATAGCCGTAATAAATAAGGAGCAGTAAGTATGAGAAGAAAATAAAAGAAAAGAAAAGAAAGGGAAGAATGACAGAATGAAGAACGCGGATCTTCGCTCCCGTCTCACGCGCTCTTTCTCCCTCCTTTCAGGCTTTTCTCTCCTCTTTCTTCCTTTCTTTTGCACCAAGTCTTCGCCGTATCCTCGCGTCGCTCCTCGCGTTCCGAAGACCCCGAAGCCTTCTCATCCTCCTCTTCGTGATCGTTTCACCATTCGAAAAATCATAAGACTTTGCACGCGAGGGAGAGAGAAAAATATACTTTTGCGCTTAACTTTCTCTCTTACTTTGAACATACGCACGTTTCGTTCTCTCGCGCTTCCTGCTATGCGAGGAAAAACGAAAAACACACAAACAAAGACTCGACTAAGTATCCCAACGGACAAGCCCGCAAGAACATAAGCTAAATCGAGACAGCTACATCATTATGAAGAGACGTTTCGAACTCTCCTCTCTCTCTCTCACTTTTTCTTTCTTTCTCTTTCTCTTTTTTCTCCCTCTTTTCGTTTCTTTCTTTCGCTCTTCTTCATCCTGTCTTTCTGCAAGTCTTTCTCTTTTTAACCCCGACCCCCTTCCTCTTTTGTAGCCTGCACTCACATCTTAGTGTTGACTTCTTCGCGTCCTCGATACGCACACTATCAATCTTCATCTATTCATTTTTTTTATTTTTTAACTCCTCTCTCGTCCAACTTCGACTCCTCTTCACGCGCTTCCCTTCATTCCCAATCGCCTAGAACGCAACGTACCGTTTCGAACTTATCTTATTTTTTTCCACTTCTCTCCGCGCACAACGTCCAATCAGCCATCTTCATTTCTAGTTCATTCTCAACACTTTCTCGAAGCAGATACTTTTTTTTTCGGGTAAACTTTACGAATTCGTGCGGTTATATCGATATTCTGATTGTTTTTTTTCTTTTTCGATTACGAGGTTTTATCGACGACGTAAATATTGTACTTATGCAATGGAAAATTTTCAGTGTTTCATTTTAGAATTTCAGTTAATATTGAAAAGGTTTTTTTTCGTGTTATAGAAAAAGTGTTGCTCGACACCGATGTGTTCGCGGATGCATGGTGGGGGCAAAAATGGGATTTTAGTGATCGGTCGCCTCGAAACAACTCGAAAGAGCATACGCGGGAAAATAATAAAAATAAAAAATTATTTACCAAAACCTGAAACCCCTACTCTCTATTTTTTCGAACGTAAAACCTACAACGGGGTTGAAAACGACCCCAATATTTTCGGTGTCGTAAAATGATGCTCGTATACGATACTAAGGCTTAATTATACACCATTGTGTTCGTTTTTTGACAACACAGAGAATAGTGTCTGATAAAGTCGCATTTGGTCAATACTTAATGACGAAATCTCTATGAAGTGGAATAAAGTTTCGAAAAATGAAAAAAAGAATTTTTTTACTGAAAAAATTGGGATCGTTTTCGACCCCGTTGTAGCGGGGTAGGGTTAAACATGTGTTGTCACCAATAATCGAAAAAATGAGAACCACTGCGAGTACACGCAACTGTGTTTATGGTTCAAATTTAAAGGAACATCAGTTCTCTCTCTCTCTCTCTCTCTCTCTCGGGGATGAATCTTTCGCAAGTCCACGACATATTTCACTCCCACTGCAGTTTTGTTGCGTTTTATTTCTTTGTCTATTCGTTTTGTTTTTGTTTGCACGAACGCGAGGCGCCGTCCCGCTACGGGAGACGGGTCGCGCCACACTTCCTGCATACAAAATTCAAGGCACATTAACATTCTTGACTCCTGTAGGCACGTTGTGCGTATCGTGAGATTTCGGTTTACTCGTATTTACTCTCCTTTATGCTGGGCGTGAAATTCTCACGGATTTTTAACAATGATGAGTTGCTCATTGGAAATGGAACATTGACAAACTGATTTGATTTTTTTGTTGTTTTCATTGAAGAGTAAACGAAATTTTTAATGTACAGCAACGTTTTTGACGTTTTATACTAAAAATTCGCTGATTAGGAGTAATCAAGGTCAACGAAGGTCACATTGAATGATGAATACCATTTTCTTCATGGAAATACCAAATTGTTTCATGAATACCAAATTTTTCATGAATTTTTTTCGAAATATCGATGAAAAACAAAATGGCGTATGTTCAAAGTGATGAGTGATATTTTCGATGAAAATGACTTTTGCCTTTCGTTAAGGGTTTTCATACACCGCTAGAAAGGCCAAAAATAGGGTCGTTTTCCATAATTTTTTCTTAAACCGAAAACATTGTTCTATCCAAACAATTTTTTGTTCGTTCGAAAAAACGTATTGTTGTCAATAAACTGTTGAAAGAAAAATCTCATCACATGGATTCGATAATTGCGTAAAGATCCTAAGTAGCAAAAATTTCATCTAAATCGGTCATTTCGTTCTCGAGATACAATGGTTATCGATTGAAAAAGCACAATTTTGAGAAAAACACATTAAAAGGTTTGAGCACCTTTTAAATTAGAATAAAGAAAATTTTGTGTGCTTGCAAGATATCCTTGATTCCTGGAATCTTTTACAACGGGGTCGGAAACACCCTCAATTTTTTAGATAAAACTTCTTTTTTGCGTATATTTGAAATTTTATTTCGTCTTATAGAGTTTTCTCCATTAAATATTAATCGAATACGAGTTTACCATACATCATTCTTTTCGTTATGAAAAAACGAAGACAATGGTGTATATAGTTTATTATCGCATATGAGGAACATTTTATGCTAAAGAAAAGATTGGGGTTGTTTTCGACTTCGTGTAAGGTTTACGTTCGGAAAAATAGATTGTAAGGGTCTCGGGTTAAAAAAACTATGGACTCTTTATCTCCTGATAAACAGTCTTATGTTATGTGAGCGTTATGTGTTTAAGGGCTGCTTAAAGACTGTTTGTTGATGGTGTATAACGTACCTACAATATTTGATGTAAATCGATACGGTAGTTGTCAAGATTTCTTCGTCTCCGAGTTTGAAAATGAATTGAGAAAAAAGCAGTAAACCTGCTTTTATCGGTTGGCTCGAGTGAAGAGAGATTTCGACAAAGTCGATCGAGCAAAGTGACAAGATCGACAGTCTCAACCGAGACTAAGTGGAACGTTTTTAAAACTTCCAAAATTGGCCGCTATGAAAAAGCGCCAGTTGCAGAAAAAGTCACTAAAAACCCTATAATTTTATAATTGTGTAAAGTTGTCCAACTGGTGACTCTCGGCAGTGACGAACGTGACGAACTTCAGTGCATGTCGTTCCATGTCAGGAGATTTTTTTCTTCAACCGACTCGCGATCGCATTATATTTCGTAGGGCACGAATAAGCGCAATACTTTGTTTGCGCCTAAAATTAATAGAAAAAAGAAAGCAACTCTCAATATTCTTAACGAAAAAGTGAATAAAGAAAGTGCCTGAGGAATTTTCGTTTTTTTTTCGGACTCTAACGAGAACGAGAAATCATCGAGAATGATCGATCTCACGGTGAAGACATTGGATTCACAGAATCACGCATTCTCCCTGGCCAACGATGTGAGTTTCTATATTATTTTCGACTTTTTGTTAAAAGTCCTACTGTTTCTTAATCTCTTTATTCCAATTTTTCCACCGACAATTTATTACCGTTTAGCATAATTCGCGTCCACGAAGAATTATTTACGCATATTTTGAGAATTTCATCGACGAAACTCGCGCAACATCGTATCGATTATTACGCGGTAAAGAAAAAAAAGAAAGAAAATTTTAATGAACGTTAAAACAACGTCGATGTATCGTGAAAATTAATGACTCTTCCTACAATCTCGAATCGGATCAATAATTCCCCATCTCTATAGTTACTCCCTAAACCAATTCGTACAATTTTTCTTCCTTTTTTTTTTAATCGAAAAATAACATTCGAAAGCAGATTACCATTCGCGAGTTCAAAGAGCACATTGCGGCGACTGTCAACGTTCCCGCTGATTCTCAGAGACTCATTTATTGCGGCAGAGTTCTTCAGGACGAAAAACACCTCAGCGATTATGGCAAGTCTTTTTCTTTCGCTTTTTTCCACAAATCTCTTTCAACTTCGTTGCTCTACAATCTACGAAGCATTAAGAAAAAAACAGCTTAGTCATTGATTTTACAATAAACGTTGGACATTCGGTAATTGTGGCAATATTTCATGAGAAACAGTTTCGTAAAGCCGCATTTTTATGACGACGGCAATGGTTCTACCTTAGAAAAACAATGTATTTTTTTTACAATAGTTTTATGCGATAATTGAACAATGTTTTGAAATAATTGATTTTTCATGCTTGCTCCGTGGACTTTGTCTCTTTTTTATGTTTTTCTTTTCTCATAGTTCTTAAACGACATACAATTGTGTATATATACGAATTTGTATTTTCGAATGTGTTGTAGTTTTTAATTCCATTTTGCAAGGGAAAACAACAATCCTGGCATAATTTTGAACACGTGTTAACAATTGTCATCAAATATTGAGTTGAAATCAAGCCGCAATGCATGAATTATGAAAGTAAATAAGTTCTTATATAGTTGCGATAATATCCATTATTCGGGTACATTACGAACAATTGCCATTTGATGCTTGCACGACGTTTATGAAAACATTTCTTTTCCCAAGCTACTAATTGTATTACAGCTTTTCTAAAAAATAGAATGATATATAAAAGTTAGTAAAATTAGTGGATCCAATGATACGACTCTTAATTTGCGTTTTGTGCTGTCCAATAAGAATCTTTTTACATCTATCACAAATAATATCATAATGTACAATTTAATCAGATGTCAACCGAAAAGTTATACATCTGGTTCATCGCGCACCCCCTCAATCGGCCCAACGCGGCCACAGCAGCGGCCAGTCGCACGGGCAAGGCCAAGGTGAAAATGATCAGGGCCAGAATCAAGGACATACGTTCAGACAGGCCAGAGCTCAATTCCATGGCAATCCTATGTATCTCGGATCGATATCCATTCCAGCCGAAGTCGTTGAAGGGCATGGTTTGTACCATCACTCTTACAATCTATTTTTCCAAACGCAAACTCTACAACAGGGTGGAAACAACCCGAATCTTCTCTTTAGCATAAAACGTTCCTCGCACGTGATAATAAGATTTAATTATACACCATTCTCTTTGTTTTTTTATAACAAAGAAAACGGTGTATGATTCAGTCGCATATCGTCAATATTTAATGACAAAAATTCTATAAAACGACGAAAAGTTTCAAAAAAGGTAGAAAATACGTTTTTTACCAAAACAAAATACTATGCTAAATTTCAGCTCGATGTTTTTATTAAGTTCAAAGAAAGTCGACTGTCACACACATACACGCGCGCACACACACACACACACACACACACACACACACACACACACAGAGAGAGAAACTACGAAGCTATATTAAAAGGGTTCTGACCTGAAGTACGGAACCCTAAAAATTGGAGTCGTTTTCGACCCTATTCTAGAGATCTAGGATTAAGGTGATCTATCAGTCGTTCGGTCAGTAAAAATCCTACTGCACGTTTCTTTTGGAAAGGCTTGAAATTTCAAGAAAAATATAAGTTACACATTGTTCTCTTTTCGTCAGGGAAGAAGGTATAACTTTTCTTTTTTTCAAAATTTTAAAGATGTTGTTTCATTATCTCTCTCACACTCACGCAACTGATAGATCACCTCGAAAATATTTGATAAGTAAAAGTGGCTATAACTTAGTTTATAGGTTTATTTTTTTCCCTTTTTGTACGAAAATAATGTATTATGTAATTTTTAGAATCGTCACTACCACAGCGGAACATGACACTGACGGAGAGCCGAACACTGACCGCGCGACGTATGCTCCACGAGGCGAATCGGGTGTTAGATCGTCTCGAGAGCGGAATAGCTCCGCGAAGAAGAAGTCCTGCAAATAGAACTAACACAGCGAGTAGACCAGCTGAGAATCGTACGGATGGAACAGGAGCAGCTTCTTCTCAGACAGGAGCAGATTCTTGTTCATCAGATTCGAGTTCTGAAAACGATGAATCGTCGTCCGCCACTGATAGAAATTCCGACGTACCGCAGATAGCTTTGGATATGCTCGATCTACTTTTACCTGATCATGCGACCTCACCCCAATCAAATGCCGCTTACCAAATAGCCATTGAATTTAATCGGGCGGTAAGAAGTTCACCGAACTTTCAAGCACGAGGTAAATTCACAGTTTTACACAAACTGCATCATCTCCTTAAATCAATTCTGACGATAATGTCACAATTCGTATAGCGAGCAACGGCGGAACTTCGGAAACCGATCCACCGGCAGCAGCCCCCGAGACCACCGATGAAAATCAACCGGCCCCGCAAGACCAACAACAACAATCCCCGCGAGAAGAAAGAGAAAACGCGGGCACCGATCAATCCGAAAATAATCGCTCGTCTAGAAACACCCCACAGTAGGTCTCAAGCATTTTTGTCGATCAATGTTTAACAAATTTTTAATTATTCATTTTATTTATTTTTTGCGATAACCGTATGACTCGCTTTGTTAAATTATTAAACCCGTGACAAGCACCGAGGGCATTTAGTGCCCTCGTAATTTTTTCGAAGTTTGGTGGCAGCTAAAAATTTTGGATAAATTCTATTTTCCTCGCCGCTAGGTTTTCATTTCAAACTTTCCAAACAATCTGGAATCGAAGCCACCGCCAATGTCCCCTTAGCTTTGAGCACAATGGCGTTGAATGAAACGTTTCGGGTCGTCGGTGTCCTGAGTGCTAAAAATTTTTACAGCTTTCACAATTAATAGCCACCGATAGCTTATGCCAGCGCATCAATATGCATTTGGCGTAAAAACGATAATGGCATGCCCGAAATTTCAAAGCATGAACCGTTTTCTGCCACAAACGTGTGAATATATGTGAGGATTGAATTTTTACATTTTTCGCGTTTTCTTCTTGTGATTTTAGTTCTTTGATGGTTTTTTCGCTGTGATCCAAATTAAGATGGAAAAAGAAGTTGGTTATACTTTTATCTTTATAGCCAAGAAAAACCATCGAAAAGACCTCCATTTTTTTCGATTCAACATGCAAAATAATAAAACTTTTTAGGAAATAGCAAATATCTACGATTCGTCCCTTGCAATATGATATCTCAGGGACATCATGCTGAGTTTATAACTTTTTGCTTGCAGTCGTTACCCGTAATATCGAATTTAAGCGAAAAATTGTTGAAAATCACGTTTTTCGACCTGTTCGGTCAATTTTATCCATTCCCATCGCTTCAGATTCGGAGTTTAGATTACGCAGGGGAGATGGGCCTTCGATCAAAAAAAGAAAAAAGTTTCTAACTCGATTAGAAGCTGAGATATTCAAAAAAATCGTAGACACTCTCACAAGATCCTCAGTGCACTGAGGTTCCAGTTAAGAATAATGCGTGCTAGTCACGCCATGAGGCAGTCGTTTCTCTCCAACGTAAATTCTTGTTCACAATAGCCTTTTAAAAATGAGTCACATTACTTGAGCATGGCGAAACTAAATTTAGCTGAATCCGTTTAGTAGTTTCAACACAGTGATGTTTCTTATGAGAAAAAATAGTAAATTTTTGAAAAATCGATAAATTTCGAACAAGTTTTGGACCGTTGAATTTAGGGTAACTCTCAATAGGTCACTTTCGATGCGTAATGCTGTTTTTTATCGTCGGTTTCACTTTGAAACTGTGCTGTTGGGAACGCGACATCATAAACTAATTTTTAAACGCTCACTCATCATTCTGAGAGCTCTCGATTTCGTTGGATCTGATGAATCGATATAAATACCAGATTTTCCATGTGAACGGTTGTACAAGGTCATTCTCATTTGTTGATCTTTGAGTGGAAATTTCGCAGTAATTGATTCGCTAAAATTTTTCGCTGTGATCGTACCGTGCTATCAAATATTTTCTAATGTACATGTTAACTTTTAGGTAAAACATGTTGCGCATTGATAATTTAACGTTCTAAAGTTATAAAAAAATTAAATTTGAATATAAAATGTAAATTTGAGTATGTAATATTATGAATTTTGCTATAAAATGTTTTTAATTTTGTATTTTTAAGGACTGTACCGATGGCAACGCTACTGAGAATACTAATGGAAATAGAGGACAGACTCCGTCCTCACTTGTTGGTTTATCGGAATCTTATGTTGACCGACCCCGTAATACCGGAATATGTTGGTTCAGGCCGTGTAAACCTTGTCGAGCGAAATCAACGTTTAGTGGACAGTGTTAGCGAGTGTCTTCACTATTTGGCCCACGCTAATCACGCTATGAGCGATATAATTGTTGATCTGGGACAACAACCACCGAGAACTTTACGTTGTCGTCCTGTGTTGATTCAACACTCTGCGATTTTGCAGGGTGCGATACCGATCCAAGTTGAGGTGAGTGAGAATGAAAACTGTTACAATTTCGGGTGAATCGTTGCATTGTTTTTCGGATCAAAAATATTTTTGGATTATTGAAAACTCATTAAATTCATCGATTTTATTTATAAATATTTTTAGAGACCCGCGAGTTTATTTCTTTAAAAAAATGTGTTTTTTTTTTTTTTTTTTTTATAAGATCGACATAATTTCACTTTGTATAAAAATGTCGGTGTTTTTTTTTTTT
>JABSMR010017759.1:0-10178 GCA_018902295.1 Dusona sp. PSUC_FEM 10030013
AATTTTACATAAAAGTTGCGAAAATAATCCAAATTTGTTTGCTGGGTATTAACCATTAAATGACCTGTAGTTTTTTAGTTATTCTATAAGTTCATTTCCTTGGAAAGCAACGCTTCGCCTGCAGTATTCGATTTTTACTTGATCGAGCAGTTTAGATAAAAATTATGGGCCGGTCAGGTATTTTGTGCGTATACGCTCAACGTGCAGTAGTGGCAGTTTATTGAATTGTTACCAATCAATCAATACTGGTGGCCTCAAGTAATAAGCTGTGCTATTATATCTGGACATAAATTAAAGATCCTTTCACAACATTACTAAAGTACAGGACCAAGCTAACTTACCTTGACATCGGCATAAAATGAGACGATACTCGAAAGGAATAAAACATAGGAAACAAAATATTTGCAAATAATTATATATCCACACACGCCGAACCCTTTATTGTGTTACAATTTTAGCATAATCTTAAGCCTGTACACAGTTTTTTCTCAGCGAATACATCCTAATTTTAGGCTCAATCGAAAAAGATATTCTCAATTAGTCTCCAGTTCAATTTTCAAGTTACCACATGTCTCCTAAGCTCCGTAATTAAACAAAATGATTTGCAATTTTTACCCCCACCACCATGAATCAGAGTCAATATACTCGGCGAGCCTCGGGCCAGCAGACTACAGAGCTACAAGCGCAGACGGCAGAGGTGCAAATATACTTGTTCCGAGACTCTACCGAGTGTCTTGATTAGTAAAAAAGGAATTCAACGTTTTTGCGAATGGAAAAAGGGTCGCCCATCCGAGTGCTGGTTTTGTTCAGAGCTGTTTGACCGGGGGGTCGCGAAAGCCAAATACACCGACAGCCTGTCTATCGTTGTCAATACGTCGATGTTAATATTTGTTCAGTTGCCAATGAAATAGTCGTCCCATTATGGATATCATTAATTTTACTGCTAAGCATAAATTACATGCTGTCAGTTTGTCGTTTTAGATTTTTTCTTTGCAACAAATGAATACTTTATAGATACCAATTGAACTTCGTTATTGTTCTGGCATTGATTTAACTTTTTTTTTTGATAGTCAAATTCTTGTTTTGATTCTGTTGAAATTTAAACGACATTAATAATGAGCTCTGCTTTTTTTGGCCGAATATTCCGTGGTTGATAATGCTGGTTTTTCCTCTGAATGTAATTTTAATACGCGAGTACTTTTTATTATACCACGTTATCTTGTCCTCTAGATTAAAAGGTAGTAACGTCAGTTGCTCGATCCGCCAGAGATTTTAAATTCATTCAAAATTCGCAACCGCAGTCACTGAGGGCAGCACTGTTTCTCCATTTTGTCATTACGTTGTTTTGTGCGATCCGTGGCAATCATAAAAAATAATTTGTGTTGTAAAATTAAAAGTTTTGATCAATTTACAAAGAGAAAAGATAAGTTCATCATCGGAAGAATTGTCAGGGAGTTCTGGGAGGTATAGAGGAGATCTATTCCTCGAAAAAGTGAGACGCTTAGAAGAAGATTATAGGTGAACACGTCCTCAAAATCGGCGTTCAAGATCGCGTAGACGATCAAGAAACCACGTTTCAGGTGATTGTGACAAAGAAAATGGCGAGTGTATCACTGGTAAATACAGACGAACGTCACATTTTCGTTGCAAACGTGCATTTCCAAGGAACCAAACAAGATCCTCATCTTATAATTTGGTCGAAGAGAGTGGTGAGTGTTATCTGCGAGATGCGTCGCACTCTAGTCAAAGAAGGTCACATAAGAATAATCGAGAACCACAAATTGCGGAAATAGGATCAGGCAAAGAGGACGGTGGGCGTTATCTGCGAGATCCGTGACGACCTAGTCGCCATGCAGATGAGTCGGTAGAACAGATTGGAGGTCAGAAAAAGATATCACCTCCAGAGTTAGATGATTCAATATTGGGGCTGTTGGGGGATGATCCGTCTAAATATGATCAAGCCGGTCCTGATATTCATGTGGCAGTAGCGGAACACTGGTAAAAAATTGTACAAGAGGGTCTGCCAAAGAAGCAAAAGCTGGAACTTTAGATGGAGTATCCGACAATAGGTAATTGTTCTGTCACAAAAGCATCAAAACTTAAACCAGAAATAAAGTCTGCTTTATCACCTCTGGCTATAAAGATATACAGTTATCAATATGTCGCCCACAATCAATTGGGAGCTGGGATTAACGCAATTGGGGCAGCTTTAACCGAAGTGTTGAAAGCGGAAAATAGTACTGATCAGGATATTCACTCAGCGAAATTTACTGAACGATTGGTCGATGCCGGTAGGATTTTGTTAGATTTGCAGCGTGATATGTCCAAGACATGGAAATCCTTTATTATTCCGGGATAAAATCCCACTATGAAAAATATTGCTGATGAGAATCCGATTGATATGTAATTATTTGGGGAAAAGTTTTCCGAAAATCTTAAGGCCGCTAAAGTTATGGAAAAATCCACTAAGAACTTGGCAAAACAAGGTGGATATCGGAAAAATGTTGGTACCACATCCTGAGAGAAAAATTGGCTGCATTCGAAACAGAACAATTTCTCAACAGATTAACCGTTGGAGAAGTTAAACTGGCACCGTCCCTTCGGAGTGAGTCGCTAGAGCACTGAGCGACAGCGACAGAAGTCGAAAGACTTCCGGTCCAAGGACAACTATCGACGTAAAATTCAGATTCGGTGAGAATTGCAGGAAGGGTGCGATATTTTTTCTCGGTGTAGGAAAAGTTCACTTATGACCCTTCTGTTTTACGATGAGTGAAAGATTATGCTATTCCTTTCAATAGGCAGTCATATTAATTAGTTGAAAGCAGACAACGAAAATTAACAGAACGAGAAGTGATTGCTTGTGAAACGGAGATCTGTAAGTTGCTCAAAACAGGCGCAATCTCTAGGTGTAACCCTTGTGAAAAACAATTCATTTTGGCATATTTTTCAATCCCCAAAGCCCATAGCGACATGCATTCCATTCTGAATTAAAAGGACTTAATAAGTTTATTTTGGCGCCTCATTTCAAAACGGAGGATAAAAAGACTGATATTCGATTAATGCGTGAAGATGCGTTCATGGGAACGTTAGATCTCAAGGTTTCATATTTTTTGATTCCTGTGAAAAAAATCTCAGAGAAAATTTCTTAGATTCATTTTTAAAAAGAACTTGTACGAATTTAATTGCATCCCATTTGGTCTATGTACAGCACCATTTATCTTTACAAACGTAATGAAACCAATAGCCCAATATTTAAGATCGACAGGATTTGTATCAATCTTTTATTTGAATGATATCCTTGTATTTGGACAGTCAGTTCAGGAAGGTTGTAAATTTTTACAACCTAGCTGAACTGACCGTCCCGTACATTTGTACGGGAAACCAGGGAATTTATTGAAAAAACAAGCCTAATGTTAAGTCTGGATAAATGCAAATTTCAACTAGTGAAAGAAATCAAATTTCTTGGCTTCCTTTTCAATTCGAAAGCATTATGTCTGAAATTGACACGCGATAAAAGAAGACATATATATGAGCTTGCTATGAAATTTCAAAACATTAGTAGTTGTAAAATCAGAAGGTTCGCTGAATTTATTGGAGTTTTAGTATCTGCTAGTCCGGCCGTTAAATTCGGAACTTTGTACACAAAAATTTTGAAAGAGAAAAATGTTTAGCATTAGAAAGAGTAAATGGAAATTATGATAAAAATATGAAGATATCGGAGAATTAGGTTCAGACTTAAAATGGTGGATAGACAATATAGTGATATGTGTTAATCCAATGAGAGAACATCATTTTCAGTGATGCATCGTTAACCGGTTGGGGAGTTGCCTGCGAAGGGAAACGGACACACGGGTTTTGGTATAATCAAGAGGGCGAGGAACATATCAATTTTCTTGAGCAAAAGGCGGTGTTTTATGGACTAAAATGTTTTGCCAAAGATAACTTTGCGTGTAAAATATTACTTCATATTGATAATACAACTGCGTTGTCATACATAAACCGCATGGGTAGTATTCAACTTCCAAAACTGTCAAATTTAGCAAGAGAAATTTGGCAGTTGTGTGAAGATCGAAATATATTAATTTTCGCATTCTTTATTACTTCCCGTTAGAATAAAAATGCAGATGAAGAATCAAGCGTAAATCAAAAGGAAACCGAGTGGGAGTTAGCTAGGTAAGCATACAATGAAGTGAAGTTCAATTTCGGAAAATTTGACATTTATTTAAAAATTTGATTTTTTTTGAGTTTGAGATTTATTTGCATGAAAAGTAAATACGAAGTGTGAAAAGTTTGTTTTCTGGCATAGATATCCGGAAGCTTGAGCGGGCGATGCATTTACTATAACGTGGAATAATTTATATTTTTATGCCTTTCCTGCGTTCGCAGTCATTTTGAGAACAATTCGAAAAATTATATTTGACAAGGCAATCGGAGTATTGATAGTACCATTTTGGTCCACACAATCATGGTATCCTGTTTCAAAAATTAGTTATGGTCGAACCAATTTACTTTGCTCCAAAAGATGATTTGTTAATTGATAATTGCAGACAATATCATCTATTATGAACCTCACTTTCCCTTGTTGTCGGGAAATTATCGGGCAAGTGTTTGAATTGAAAGGGGTTCTTCAAAATTCTGTACCGGTAATTATGATATCGTTATCGGAGGGAACAGTTAAGCAACATAGAAAACCATTAAACCTCTGGTGGGAATTTTGCTAAAGAAAGAGAATCCATTCATTTGAAGCCCCAGTTGGAAGTGTTCTTGAATTTCTAACAAGTTGTTTAAACCGAGTGAAAACTTTTTTTTTTATTTTTACTTTCCTAGGAGAAAATGGGTTAAGCACCATAGGAGAGACACACGTCTACACCCGTGTGTCGGAGTCTCCTTGTAGGCATACCGACTAAAAACCTCCTGGAGTATTCTGTCCGTCTCCGCGGGGTGGGAACACCAAAGTATAAGTTCACCTCCGCGGATTAGGCGGCTAAGCGAAACGACCTTCGACGCTGCTCTCTCGGCCGTCCGTTTGATATGAGACCAGACGGATAGTTTCGTATCCAGGGTCATCCCCAGGTACTTCACCTCCCCTCCGGTCTCTATCTGTTCCATCCCGACTGTCAGAGGTATGATCGTCGGGACACGTCATCTGGTCAGCATGACAATTTCTGTCTCGCTTAGTGCCAGTCTCAGTCCGTGCTCTGTCATCCATTTTACGACTTGGCGTGAGCTGGGCCAGGTCCACTGCGTTCCACGATCACCACCGCCACGTCATCGACGTAGGCGACGAGTGATGCGTTACGCGGCACCTCTGGCCTCAGCAGGCTGTTTTATAAGTCACGTTCCAAAGGTCCGGTTTCAGTATCGATCCTTGCGCGACACCCGCGGTGATGTTTCTGGTCACCTGTCCTTCTTGCGTCTCATACGTGATGTGTCTGGCGTCGAGGTAGTCCCTCAGTATCCGGTACAGATAGGGTGAAATCCAAAGGTGTTCTCTCAACGTCCTCAAGATGTCCTCCCACCCGGCCGAGTTGAAGGCAATCCTCACGTCCAGAGTCACCAGTATATTGGGATCTCCTTTACCTTTGCTATGGAGAACCAGTCTTACCATCTTCCAGCGCGTGCTGCAAGTCCCTGTCTTAATACATTGATTATACATACCCAGGAGTTTCCCAGGCCTGAGGCTAGCCATAAGAGGCAGGATATCCCTGGGTATGCTATCCGGTCCCGGTGCTTTCCCCATCTTCAGCGAGATCGTAGCTGTAATAAGCTCCCGCTGAGTGGAGACAGAGACGCCCTGTCCGTCGTCTACGTCCGTCACCTCTTCCCTCCTCGGGTGAGTCGAGAAGAGACCGTTGACAATACATTTCGTCGTCGTCGCGTATTTGAGTTCCGGCGAACCACGAGCTCCGAACCTCTGGGTCACAATTTTGTAGCCCAGACCCCATGGGTCTCGGTCCACCTACTCGCATAGCTGTCTCCAGCAGCGCTTTTTGCTGTTTTTAATCGCGTAAGTTAACATATTCCTCGTTATTTTGTATTGTCACCCCGAAGACGATGTATTCATGATCGCTGGCTGTGTAGTCATTGATCACCCCTCACCGCCCCATCCGTGATACGATGCTGTCCGAGATCATCGTCACGTTCGGTATTGAGGAGCGACCCCCGGACTTATGTACGTCGGTACCCGTCCCGTGTTTGCGATAGTCAAATTTGTCCTCGCTGTCATTTCCAACAGCAGTCGTCCGCGTCTGTTCGTCTCTGTCATCCCTCACCCTGACTATCAGGGTCCCCTTAAGGCGTCTTCGAGTCTATCCAACTTGTTCTCGAACGATGCAGCGGGGCAGTTGGGGGTTGGGGTCAGGTAGACGCTGACGTAAGTCAACTCACCCACCCTCACCCAGACATAGTCGTCACCTGCCCCACTGTCGAGAATTTGAACATTCGCGTTTCTGACCCAAATGGCCGACGCGCCTTCATCGTTTCGGAACCACGTCGGGGTCGTCATATCCCTGTACTTTCGCTAAGTATCAGTATGTCAGCGTCGTGTTCAGCCGCGATTTGAGGGAGCAGGAGGTTTGCTTCCTCGCATCTGTGCATGTTACCTTGTGACACAATCACGTCTTTGTCTTAGTCCTACACTCCTCCAGCGCGGCTCTGAAAACCGCGCACGCTCCAGTGCCCGGTGTGTGCGCGGTGTTCTTGTGCCTCGCTGTAGTGCACAAGTAGCACGTTGGGTCCTGTATACAGTCCTTTCCGACGTGGTTCGTCTTGTCGCATTTGCAGCAGCATATTCTCCTCTCCGGTCCGTTCGAGTTAGTCCTAGTGTGACCGAACCCAAGGCACTTCTAGCACCTGGTCACAGTGGTCCTCGGTCTGACGCGGTAATTCACCCATCCTGTTTTCAGCCGTCCTTTCTTGAGCAGGGCGTTTGCGGCGCCCTTCCCGAGCTCGCAGACGGCCATACACTGTCCGCATTTGTTCGGCCCTTCGATGTGCACCTTCGGGTCCCTCGTGTCTTTGGGTTCGTTTTTTAGTGCCGTCGTCACATCCTCTTTGTCTGTTACACCGTCCAGATCCAGTATGTCGCACTGTACGTTCGGCGTCATGTCTCGAATCTGTGCGGCTCCCCCAGGGCTTGCGAAGCTTCTCTTGGAAGGTCTGTCTGTTCCCTGCCCCGCTTTTAACGCGGATCAGGACACCTCCGTTCTTCGTCTCTCGATAGCCGCTGACCTGCACCTTGTCGGCGGCTGGGTCTACAGCTTTCATTCGTCGTAGTGTATCTGCGTACGAAGTCTCGTCTGTCGCTTTGATGAGCACCGTTCCAACACCGGGTCTCCGGGTTTTGCGGCCCTCCTTTCCCGTTTTGTCGGTCTTCGTCGTTGTCGTTGTGATGGGTGTTTTCGTCGCTTGGTGCATCTTTACGTCTGTCGTCGTCCGTTTTTGTCCTCTTACTTCCGTTATCCACGAGCTGGGCTCAGTTCCCTCCGTCTCTCTTTTGGCCGGCGTGAGTTCCGGGCTCGTTCCCGTGGGCTTCCGTTTTCGTTTCGTCTGTGGTGTGTTTTCACTGTCCACACCGCCCCTTCCGGCCGCACCAAGCACATGCATCCTATTGCACTCATGCCATTCCTCGTCCGTGGCTTCCCTGATCTTTGCCACGTTTGTCGTAATGACATCACTAATATTTCGCTGTACGCGGGTCTTCTCTTCCATTTTGACCAGGCATTCGCGAATCAGCTACAGCTGAGCCCGAATCCTGGTTTCGGCCATCTCTGCCACGGACGAAGCGTGTCCAGTTTGCTGTCCCGTTCGACCGTCCTTGTTCTCGTCTTTACGCTGTGAGTTGAGAGCCCCGTGATTTTTTATGCCTTCGATCTGTTTCCCGTTTGTTGTGTTCTCATGTTTTGTTTTATCTCCCATTCCTTTTTTTTGTTTCTATGGTGTGGGTGTGTGGTTTGAGGATAGGTTTCCAGCATCCCCCACCCCCGCCTTGCCCCTACCACGGACAGCCTCGCAACGAGGCACCAATGGCCTCATCAAGGCCCCCCGCTGCTGCTGCATGGCCCTATCCGGGCGCCACCCGGCATTACAAACAGCATGGAGATTTTTCACTGGCTGATAAGGTAGCTAGGTCCACGCGGCTCAGGGGACCCAGGCCCCTGCGCTATCCAGCAACCCAGAAGCATCAAGCCTAGTTTTCTCGGGTACCCTCTAGCGCTCCGCGCAAGGACCGCCCGCCACGGAGAGCTTCGGGAGTGCTCCCCGACGCCCGGGACGCTCCCCGACGCGTCGGGAGTCATTGCCCGATGTTAAGTGTGCGTGCGTATGAGTGTCCGTATTAGCGACAGTGGCCGGTCCATACACTCCAGGGGAGAGCCCGTCTATAGGGATGCGATGTATTCGCTTTTCGGGGGACCTGTTTATGGGGGGTTTCATTTATCTTAAGGGGCCCGTTTATAGAGTCCCTGATCACTCGCATCACCGGTACGTCCCTCAGACGTGTTTGTATAAGTGTTTGTGACTAGTGTTTAATGTGTGTAGTCGGGTTCTTTTAATCAGCCGCGCCCCAGCTAAAACCCCATAAAAAAAGGCAGAAGATGGGGATGGGTACGAGGTACCCATCGGTGGAGGTGGAAACCAAATGAAAACTTACGGTATTTTAAATTCGTATCGATCAGCGTTCGCACTGGTAGTTTCGGATGATATAGGGCACCATGCCATAATTAAGAGATTTTTCGAGGGGTGGCTCAGTTACGCCCACAGTCATGAAAATATGACGAAGTCTGGGATCCTGATTTAGTATTAGGTTATCTAAAGGCACTTTGACCAAACCATACTCTATCACTTGAGGCCCTAACTGAAAAATTAGTCATGTTATTAGCACTGGTTACAGCGCAAAGAGGACCAACTCTTTCAAAGGTTAGAGTAAGTTGCATCGAACAACACGCAGAACAAACTAAATTACCTTTGTTATGTCTGCCAGTTTTCAAAAAACAGCCAAGATTGTGTTCAGCATCGGTCTTGTGTCATTATATCGAACGATCGAAGAAAGTAAGGCTAGAAAATGAAGGTTTTTTTATTGATGACTTTCAAATAACCTCATCGAGCGGCAACGACACAACCAATAAGTAGGTGGATTTGAAATGTGATGGCCAAAAATGGTGTTGATGTAAACGCTTTTGGTTCGCATAGTACGCGACATGCTGCTACTTCGGCGACGTAGAGGTGTAGACATAGAATCGATTAGGAAGGCTGCAGGCTGGACTGCAAAATCAAGCGTGTTTGCACGGTTTTATAATAGACCTATCACTAAAAATACAAGGGTAGCTACATCTACTATCAATTAATTGGTTAAGAATTTATTATAAAACAAGAATTGTTAATATGCACTTTGGTGTTTGATTATTGTAATTGTTAGATTCGCTCTAATACAAATTGCATTAAACATGATGTTCGATCGTGATTATGCTAGACGTTTTGTCCGAATAGATCAATCCCACCCTATTTATTCACGACTCCTTTGATCTTTTCAAAATGCAATTTGTTGACTTTAAAATGTAATGATGATATGGAGAAGCAGTGCTGCCCTCAGTGGCTGCGGTTGCTAATTTTTAATGAATTTAAAATCTCAGATTTCAAATTGGCGGATCGAGCAACTGACGTTACTACTTATTGATCTATTCGGACAAGGCGTCTAGCATAATTACGATCGAACATCACTTAAGGTAAGTACGTTTGATCGTACAATTTTTTGTAAACGATTTTCATAACCGCAAATGATGATAACTTAAATAGATAACACTGTGATCGAGGTTTCGCGCGGTTTTTGTGCACAAAATACGAAAAGGGGTTTCAATAAATGGGCTTGTCCAGCCCGTTTAGTTAAATACACAGTATATCAATTTCAAAACTTGGCGGTCCGCAAAAAATCTTAAAATATTGAACCATTTTTAAGACATGATAAAATTATTTAAAAAATCATTAACAAACTGTTTTTGAAAAGTATTGTTCGATAAATAATCACTCGACTTTTCCTCCGTCTTATGGAATTAATTTATCTATTTTGTAGAATAGTTTAAAACTTTTTCGGGATTATACTTTTTTTTGAAATTTCTCTTTTCGACTTTTACTGGAGGTTATACTTCAGTATCTGTTCATTCTATGACTTAGAAACTTTGTAT